>CM075858.1:32663423-32963294 GCA_037975125.1 Latrodectus hesperus
TATTAAAATATCATCGACAAAATATAAAGTTTCATATTTGTCAAAAAATGTTGGTCCTTCTTAAAGAAAACTGGATTAAAATTTGGGAATCCTTTTGGAAGAGATGTTCCACCATTTCGTTATTGGTCTGGATTTATACCATTTTCTGAATAAAAAAGTTGCAGACTCTGATAAATCACATTAATCTTTTGAACAATAAAAATACCAATTTAATTTCTTATTTGAAAAATATTCAAGCTAAGTATTTATTTTTGATTGAGAAACAGACCGAAACTATTGCAACTCCAACAATTAAGCAAAAACAAAAAAAAGTTAAATTTGAAGAAAAGTTTATTAGATTTTTTGACTGACCGTTTTAACAAATCAAAGAGATCATAACATTATCAAATTTGATAATTAGGATTTCCATGACTAAAAGAACATGAATTCTAAGATTCATTTAGTCATGAGTAATTTTAAGAAACTCTGACAAAATAAACTGTTTCTTAGTGAGTTGTCTCAAATATCAATTACAATAAAGGCGAAGCATGCTGTATTATTGAAAATATGCAGGATATTACATGAGTAATGTGGTGAATTAATTTATAAAACATAATATATATCAGGTGTACTGACAAAATAAAGTATGCCAACAACTTAAAGTCAAAAAAAATTACAAGATCAAAATTAAATTTGACACGTATGTTCATAATATCAAATTTCCCAATAAGAATGCTTTTAATTTCAACATCATTCATATTTAATATTAGAATAATTATTAGTAAAAAATTATCATAAATTAAACGTGCTTGCCCTACTGATAAAATAACGTATTCCAGTAGTTTAAAATCAAAGAAGCTCACTAGTAAGACCAATATTTAATTTAATAACGCTTGTTTATATTATCCAATTTCACAATTTGAGCACTAAAAATTTCAATGCCACTCATATTTATAAATGCAATAATTAACATTAAAAGAAAAATATATTATCCTAAATAAAATGTATTATTGGGATGATATATACTTTATTTACACAGCTAGATAAGTTAAAAAATATAACTTAACACACATTTTGTCATAGCAAAAATGATTTAGTAAACATTTTAAGAGCTTAGTTATGAAAATGCTCATTCCGATTAAGGCTTCAAATATGTAATTTTACTGAAATCTATATAAACTGTTAATTATTTTACACATAAGCGTCATAAATATCTGTAAACATAATTATCTTGATCTTTTTCTCCAGAACAAATTTGCTTATGTCTTTATAATGAATTTGTTCATTAGCAGAGCTCAAACGAGAAGTAAACAATACAAACAGACTCAATTTTAATGCATTATTAAGACTCTTAACATTATTTCCCAAGGCATTAAACACGAAAAGTATTTCAGAAAGTTTATTCGTCTTGAAGCAAAAGTTTTAATATTAAAATGAAAATAATCTAAGATATTTAATATTAAACATTTAGTATTTGATGCCAAACTTACTGGAAACTTGTATGTAATTATAAATGTTTAAATTATATTTTTAGAAAAATCTTAAATAATTATTTACGGTTCACATTTTTGAAACAGCGAAATTTTTTTAGCTTGAGGAAGCTGCTTAAAAGTTACCTAAAATTTTTACGTTTACTCATTCATTATTTAAATTAAATACATCAGTAAGAACTTTCAATTTCTTGAATGAGTCCATACTAACTTAAATATTTTATGGGTAATTAAATAAATTTCATTTGCAAACACATTTTTCAGATACTCTTATTCCTAAATTAAAGATGTTAGACATATATGTGTAGAGTATAATGTATTAAATTGGGTGGATTATTTTTAAAATATTATTAAGTTTTACTGTAAGCTTATAACAGAAAATAACAAATGTATGATAAAATTCATGCATATTTGATTCAGTTCCAAAATTAAGTTTTGAAATATTTTATTATTTGGAATATGTAAAAATATTTTAATAGAAATAACCTACTAAAAATTTATTTATTTATATTTCCTTTGTAAGCGTGATACGATAGATACAGAATTTTTTAATTATTTTTAATATGTATAGTTCCTAATTATATTATTCTATGTAATTATATTATGTTAATTAAGTCCTTATTGTTTGCATGCTAAAAATGATAGAGCATTTATCAAGAATAGTTTAATTTTTGCTATTTTTTTATGAAACTCTGAAGATTTCTAGAGTAATCTTAATTTTCTACAAAACTGTAATATGTAATATAATTTTATGTAATAAGTAATAACATCTTTACATATTACATAAAATAGCACGAGATTACTTTATAGACTAAATAAAATCATCTGGTATCATTGGTATTTATCAATAACTTAATATATTGTAATAAAAGTAATTAAATTAGTTAGAAAATATTATGTTTGATTAGTACATTTAAACAAATTTACTTTTACAATATACGTTATTATTTCAAAGTTTTCCTTTCCTTTTCAAATATATGTTAATGAAATTAGACGTATAAAAGGTTTCTGAAATCCATTTAATAAGTACTTATCAATCCACTTAGATAATATCATAGAACAATCGAAAAAATGTTATGAAAGCTAAAATTTTTAATCATATTTATTGCCAAAACTTAAATGAAATCTGTTATGTATTTTTTGCAAAATTTTATTTCCTATTTTTATTAATGCAGAATATAACTTAGTATAAAATTGTAAGCAATTTACTCGATAACATCTATCAATATTAATGTAAACATGAACACAACAAATGTATTGCTTATTCACAAAATTACGAATTATGCGATAATTTTAAAAATGATTAAATGCAAGCAGAAATCATTCTTCAATCAAATTATTTTCAATCTTAACTTAGAAAAATTTATATAAAAAAATTTAAACTCCTTTTTACTTGCTTAGTAAGTTTTCTTCAAAAAATACAAACCTGTAATGCGCATTAGCAATACATTTATAATAAATAAAACAATAAGAAAATAAAGCTAGAAGAGTAATTTATATAATCATTCTTATTATTATTTTTTTAAGCATTTTTGTTAAGACTTACTAATTAGTTTACTGTATTTTCAATGATTCTTCTTTTTCTAATGAAATATGAAAAAATAAGTTATTTTTTAAATTCGGCATTGGTATTTTCTTTAACACAGGTTAACATAACAAATTTTCTTCATTCAATTAATAGTTTTGTGCATAGTAAATAAATATTTTTACACTGACGCATGCAATATAAAAAACAGAAGAAAATGAAGAAATTACAATTAATATACAATTTTATTACTATTAATTAACATTCTGCTGAATTTGTCAGTCTATATTGTTTGTTTTAATAAAGAAATGATAATTTCAACTTATAAAAGTTTCAATCAACATGTTAACTATTTTTAGCTATTAATACACATGAATTTATATTAATCAAAGTTTACTTAGTCAAAGTCGACTTTTACTTTTGATTAGTCAACTCAAGTTATACAATGTCTCTGAAATGAGACAGTTGAAAATTTACAATTATTCATCAGAAAAGCAGAATATATACCAAATTTTTGAAATATGGGATAAAAATGAAATACAAGCAATGGAATTTTTTGAAAATTAAGTTAACTCTGTAAATAGGGCAAAAATACATTCCAGAATCCATATGTGAGTAAAAATATTACAAATGAAAGAATAAAATATTATATTTAATAATAATAAACATTATAACTATTATCTATTGCATTATAACAACCTTTACTAAAATTTTAAGACTATGTAATTGTCAACTAATTATTTAAAATAAAACGGCTAATTTTTGTAAATTTATAGAAATTCATTCAAATAAAATGCATTATAGTTGCTTGATTTTGTTTACATAAATTGTTATTCAAATATAATTTTAGTTTTATATTTTTTAAAAAAACTTGTTTTATATTGATGATAAAGTTTAACTTTTGCTGAAGAGACAACATTTTTTGTTACGCTTTGATATTAATTCTCCAGAATCTTGTGCTGAGGTATGACTGAAGACTTTTGAATAACTTGATTCAAATGTATTTAAAATAATTTTAAATGGCAGTGTTACATTATTAACGTAGTTTATTTTTAAAACACATTATACAATTAATTTAAGAAATATGTAATACAAGTCCACAGATTTCTTATGGATTAATTATAAATCATTTCGTATACAATCTGCATTAGATAAAATTGTATCACAGATTGCAAATGAAGTAATCTATATTTATATCTACACACAAAAACTGTAATATTTGACATAATGGTAGTTTTGTATTGTCAATGTCTAATTGTTCAAAATGTTTCATATATGTCACGATTTCCTATGTCACGTGATATGATAAAGGAAGAAGTAATAAATCGTAATTATTTCCATAAATGTAAATTTGCTGTTAATGATTAAATCAAGTCGAAACTTTTAATTTTATACCATTATAAAAATTAATCTTTTAGAAACTTTCATATATTTTAGAATAAGATAACAATTTACTTACAAATTTTCATAATTTATCTACTAAAATGCGCTATTAAATTATTTAAATGGAGCTGCATTGTTACTTTAAACTTATAAATAATCTAAAAAGACAGTTTTTAAAAAAAAAAAAAAAAACTTAAATACAATTGGATTTAAAATTGCCAGGAACTGGAAAATATTTTTTAAAATTATATTTTTACCTAATTATGAAATAGCATTAAATGATAAAAGGAGTGAATTTTAAAATTTGTCTTAAAATATTCCCTTAATCGGAATTATACATACTTAATGTTATTTTTCCCATCCTCTTGGAAATGAAAGAACGTATACATAATTTAAAATATTTTCCAGAAAGTTAAAGTAAATTTTCGTGTATAAGGGGAAATGATGCATATTTTCCTTTTTCTCTCTAAATCTTCCGAGCATTCAAGAAAATATCAAAGTTCTTTGAAATTTCTCTATTTATATTGAAATATTGATGGTTCTGGACAAAAACTTTGTAATCTGAACTTTTTTATAAATATTTGAAATCTTATCCTATTTTATTTTAGATATTATTTATTAAAATAATAATTATATAAACTTGATTACTTCAAAATATTTGATTAGGAAAATTAGTTAAATAAATATTTCATCTACTGAAAATAATCAAAGATGAGAATGGACTATTTTATGGATATGAGCAAACTAAAAATACAGCCTAAAAATACAGCATTAAAATTACAAACTAAAAATACAGCATTAAATTATTCTTTATTTAAAAAGTTACTTTTCATATTCTTAGACGAAATTTATGTTTTGAAAATAAGAAATCTTAGGACTTTATAATTACAGATTTTAGTCACATTTTGATAACCCTCAAAATGTTTTTATAGTTATAAGCAAAAATTATTTTAATATACCTTAAAACTACAGAGGATGTATTGTTGATACCTTAAAATTACAGAAGATTGATATGTTTATTCTAAATCTTATGTATTAACACCAACATATTTCATAAATTTTGCTTTAAAAATGTGTTTTGAATTTAACAATTATGCGTTATTAACTTATTCATAAATATAATGGAGTTTTTTATACAAATAGTACTTAAAATTGCTTAATGTTTATTTATACTAAAATACTTTACTAGTAGGAGATTGTAATGAAAACTTTTAAATCCATATCATTGTACATTGCCCTAAATTAAAAATGGTACACCAAGAAGGAGGGCCAAAAGATTACGCAAATTCCAGGATAAACACATCTTACCCAGTTATGTAAATGTCGTGAAAGGCGCAGTTCTCCAGCACACGAAGGATAAGATATAAGAAGTAAAGAGCCGGCAGAGTGGGCAATATTCGTGCCATTATTGCTACTTGAAAAATAATCGTTGAAAGTTTGTTCTTGTCGCAAATTACGCCTTTAATTGCTGAAAAAGTCAGGGCATCGTCGTCGGAGTAAGTTCCGGCAGACAGACGGATTTACAAGAGGCATGGTGATTGGACTGAGAAGGGCAGATTGGTCCTTACGGCAAATCACAGCTGACAGACACCTAGACGCGTCCACAATGCCCCGGCTATGGCGACGCTTGTTGGAACAGGGAAATACAAAACGTTAAGTGGTCATGGTGCAGATAGAGTTATGTCAACACACGTGGATAGACTCGTCCCATGGGAGGTGGAGGCGTCTACGTGAATCACATCTACCGAAATTCTGTAGCATGTGCATCTCAACCACCTTTTATACTTATTTAATCTCTTCTGATTTAATTTACACATTACTTATGTTTTCATCTTTAATTTTAAATTTTTCCTCTCCTATGTACTGAAATGTAATTTGTTCCAATGAGCCTCTTTCTTTGACATGTGTCACAGATATAGGCTTGAAAGTCCAACATTGTTTTCATTTTCAGTCCTCAACTACGTAGTCAAGTTCTGGATCTCAGCGGGCGCCTGGCACTTCGTGCGAGGTGTTTGTTCCTCTAATTTGAAGAGGGGGTGGAACCTGATAACCGATAGGTACAGACCAGGGCCTCCTCTTCTCGTTGTTGTTGTTGTAGCATGTGCAAGGCACCCTAGATGCATCATGGCATCCGTTAAGAAGACATGCATTGGACAACGGCATAGATTCTAATGTCTGGAAAAATGCCGGATTATAGGAATGTAGATGACAGAATGGTACAGGATCGTTTTCTCAAATGAGTCACTCCTATGTTTCTTCAGTGATAGTCACCACTCTGCAGAAATTGTGAAATGCCCCACTGTGCTACAACAGGGAATCATGGTTTGGGGCACCATTGTGTATGATTCCAGGCTATCTCTTGTTCGTATTCACGGCACTATTACAGCCCAACGGTACGTGGACATCGTGCTGCGGCCGGTGACACTAACCTATCCTCAGGATGCGCCCAATGCCCTTTATCAGCAGTATAACGCCTAACCGCACATTATTCGCATCGGCCAATAATCCCTGCAAGATGAACAGTTGCTTCTCTGGCCACCGTGCTAGCAAGATCTCAACTATCTGGGATATGATTGGATCCGTTTGCTCTGACCCTACCACTGCCTTATTCAAAATACACGCTTTGACAAGTGGTTGACAGTGAATGGAGAGCTATTCATCAAGATGTCATCCGTACTCTCATTGACTCTGTACCTAGACGTATTGCTTTGCGTATCGACGTCCAGAGTGCTCCTACAACCTACTGACCCGACCCTGTCATCGCGTTGTATTATGCATATCATTTCAAAATACAAACCACTTTGTTGTTCGTTGTTGTTTTTTCTCTGTTTGCCGAGTTTTGTCACTTTCTGGCAACTCCTTCTTGAAGTTGCATCTCCAATGTTGTGCACCGTATAGATTTTTTAATATTTTTATCGATTATAAACTATTATTGATAAATATTTTGAATTATTATTAATAAATGTATATTAAAGCAATATTTAATTTACTTTGCATATTTCTTTGGCTCTATTTCATATTATGAAGGAAAATTAGTTTCTATTCATATAAAAATATTTTGATCAAATGGCAAAATTATCCAGAAATGATTCAGGAGCAATAATTTCAAAATATTAATCTCAGACTTCTACTCAAAGCCACTGCAAATTATTAAACTGAATTGAAAATAAAAAAATTTTGGAATCTCAAAAAGTTTCTAAAATGTTAAAAATAAACCCTTTTTAATTTTACGCTTGTTTAAGTGATAATATATTGCGTGGGCGCAAAACGTAGTTTAGTTAAATTAAATTTCTTAATGTAAAGTTTTTAATATTTTGGAACACACAAAAGTAGTAAAATCTAAAAAAAAGATTTGAACTGTATCTACAATCAAGAAGATGATATATATAAATTTAAATAAATAAATAAATTTTATGATTTAAAAACGCCATGGAAATTCTGCTCTTTTCGGAAACTTTCAATTACTAAATTCGAAAATCACTTTCTATTTCGAGGATTGTCAGAAATGTAAATAAAATTGAAATGTTCATTTCTCTCCATGTAATGATAAAATCTTCAATTGTTACGAATTGTTGAATAAGTTTTTCAAAGAAGGACAGAAAACAAGGTATTAAAATTAAACTCTTATAAATATTACAAAAAGAAGAAGTCATTTTTTTCATATAGTATAACATTTTTTATTAAAATAAAATACTAAGTATTTTCAAAATATTTTTTTAACCATTTATTTCTATGGAATTTTTACTTTTTGTCAAAGCGACTCATCAGTCTTGTTCAAAAAACTTTTTAACTTTTGTCCGTACGAAATAGAACTCTGATATTATTTCTGAAATTTGAAAAATATAGCTTGATAAACCCTGTATAAAATCTTTGCAAGATGAATAAAAAATCAAAAGATTATAAAATCAGAAAATGAAAAAAAAATCAAAAGATCTTTTGTATGTTAACATATTTTTCTAATTTCGCAAATACAATTTGTGATAATTAAATGGTACTGTTAAAAATATAAGACTTTTAACGTAGATGAGATTTAATTTTCAATAATTTACAGTTTAATTGATTTAAAATGTTTAATTTAACATGTGTAACATGTAAAATGTTTAATTTAACATGCGTGAACAAATTATTTGTGAACAATAATTAAAATAAATATCTATACAATATTCGAAAACGTATTTGTATTGAAATTTTTTTGCATGAAACATGTAAAATAATTTAAATTCAAAATTTTTGTAATTATACTTCCTGACTTATGTTTTTTTTTATCTTTACTTAACTGATGGTTTTTCATTTATCTAAATATGGTGATAGTTATGGACATAATTTTTGGTGTTTTGAAAGTAAATGTTTTAAAAATAAGTAGCGTGATTTCATTTTATATTTCCTTAAACGAAATAATTCTATATTTAACTAGATATTTACTGAGTCAGGCATAATAATAGTTAATACTGAATGTTTTATATTTATACGAATTAATTTACAACTTTATATTCTTGAGTGTGCAAATTTTAATGAAAAATAAAGAAATAAGAATAAAAATGTATACAGTTATTCATTTACAGAAATATGCATAAGGAAAGAAAGTCATAAAAATTGTAGCAAATGTCATAAAATAAAGTAATAGAAGTCTTTAAAAATGGAGTGAAAAACAAAAAGTCTAATAAATTATTTAAAAAATAATGTAATATTAATTTTGCACTCCTTTGAAACATATTTCTAAATCAGTTGTTATTAAAAGCAAGCTTAAATATCCCTATATCATAGAATTTTAACTGCCCAATAGAGAATAATAAACAATTATTTTTGCGATTTTCTCAATTTATTGATAGCGAAGAAATCGCAAAGTTCAGAATTTACTTAATTTGGGAACATCTACTTTAAAAATATGCAGAATTTTTTTCCAGGATAAATTTAAAAAATTGTCAACTAAAGTAAATGTGATATTTAATGTAATTTTGACATAAAAAAACCAGATTGAGCTTTTAAAATATACAGACAGACAAAAAAGGCTTAATGTTTATGTGATGTTTAAAAATTAGCATTGATATTTAAGAAAAATATCTTGTAAAGAAATGAAATTTTTATAAGCTTATTTTATAATAATTCCCGGTGCTACGTTTCGTTTCCACCTTTTCAGCACTAAAGGGGTTTAAGAGATTGCGCTTTGTATCTTGGGACTCCCAGAAGGTATGACATCTTGGACCTCGAAGGTAAGTAGGTCTTCTTAATTTAGAAGTAAGTATCAAGTAGAAGACCCTTCGATTTGATCTGTTATCCCTAGAGGTATACTTCACTTAGAGAACTTTGCGACTACGACATGTTCAATTTGCTCTAAAAGAAATGAAAATGTTAACTGTTAAAAAAATGACATTAAAACATTGGATAACTAAAATTATTTGTATATATTTATTTTATAATTTAGACAAAAATTAAAATAATAATATTACAAATTTGTATTTAACAAATATATTTAAATACCTCTATATAATATCAAATATTTTAGATTGGAGAAATATGTGTTATAAAATATCTATAAAAAGGAAATTCATTTGTTTTCACCCCAAAAAAAACTTTGCTCATACAAAAATTAAGTGAAATAAAATATAAAAAATTATATTATTTTTTATTTTTGAAAAAAATATATACTAAATTGTTTATATATGTTACTTCATTTCTTTAATTTCCGAATTTTCTTCATTTAATAATTAAATTGACTATTAAAAATATGATTTAAAATGAGATATATATCTATTTTGCAATCGTATTTTAATAATCAATTTTTAAAATCGACACTTTCATTTTTGTTCAATTCTAATATATATATATGAGCAGCAACATCATTACTAATAATATATAATATTCAAAAGAAAATGTTACAATAAAATATGATTGTTTACTAATTTTAGAAATATGTACTACTTATGTTTCCATGAGGTGCTTATAATATAGAAATACATGCAAAAGAATCTTTCTATAAATTAAGCATGCAGAACTTAAGCAGTAATGTAACGAGAGCAGAGATACTGTATCCCAGGAGAATTTAAGAGGCCGACATTGCAGATTACTTTATTCCCACAATACCCACAGAAAATTAAGCTTCGAATGTTCTAAAGCAAACACAGTAGTAATTTTCTGCTTCTGCATTTGAGAATAAAGGGAAAGAAGTTCACAGAGAACATTTTAAACGGTAAAACATGTTTATAAAATTTTCTTTTTTATCATCAGAGATGTATGAAATAATGAACTTTATGATAAGATCTTAAATTTCTATTTATATTAAAAATACTCTTGAATAAATTTAATATTACAATGTTTATATGATGGTGAGGTTGCATTAAAAAACACTTATGACAATATTTAAATACATGTATCACTTGTTTCCAGAAACAATTCCTTTTCCAAACTATTATTAGTTGTGAAAACATTTTAATTTCTGAAAAGTTAATACTTTTTATTTTATCAAGAAATAGATCATAGGCTATTATTGTGTGTTCACTGCACATTTTTACATTAAATTATATTATTATCAGAAAGTAATGAATCTATGTTGTTTCAATTTCAAATTACACTAATTTGAATAGAATTCTTGATATGTTTTTTCAGGCTATAAAAAAATTTTGTTTTGTTTAAATCAGATTAAAGTTCCTATACTTAATGTAGACTTATTTTGTTAGAGTTCAGTTTTCTAATAAAATACTCTGCTCATGACATATGGCAAATAAATAACATAAGCAATATAAATTATTTTATGAAATTAAACAGCATTTAAACAAAATTTATACATTTAATTATATATTAGAATAAATTTATACAAATTAAAACAAAATATATACAAATTTCGATTCTAGATATAATCATCTAAATCAATGGTAGATATTTAATGAAGGATTTTTTATGTAAAAATACTTTCTTTCTGCATATTTAATAAATATTTAAGCAATAAAGTATTCAAAAATATCTGTTATTTCTTATTTACTGGCATAAAAATTGTTTCTTTTATTGTACAACAACTGTTTCTCTGTACTACAACTTACTCATAGGATACTTCAAACTAGTATTAGACTCTCTGCTAAGCTTCACGTATGACTACGGACGGTATCATGAACCGTAATATATATATATATTGCATGTGTGTATTACATATATTAAATGAAAAATAAAAGATGGTAAACTAAGTTCAAGTTTTGCATTTAAAGAATCATAATATACAAAAATTAAGTATCTGAATTTCGCCTTACAGCTTTTTACCACTGTTTAGGTTAATCTTATGACTGAGCAAATTAAAAAAAACCTCTGTTTTGAAAATTATTTTGCCAACAAATTAAGACTTTTGGGAAGCATTTAATATGAAAAGTTTTCTTAATAAAAGAATTAATATAATCAATTGCTGCATATAATAAGTTAAAAAATTATAGGTGATGTAATAACTCTCTCTTCTCTCTCTCTCTCTCTCTCACACAAACACACAAGCAAGTATATATATATATATATATATATATATATATATATATATATATATATATATATATATATATATATATATATATATATATATACTTGCATAACCTTTGCTAGTGTTATAGAAATCCTCACATATCAATCATTAGCAATTGAAAAATAAATTAATTTTTTCTTATTTTGATATATTAAAAATGAAGAAATATAATTTGCTTTGCTTTGATTTGGTTATTTAGGCTTATGATTTTGTCAGCAAGCAGTTTATATGAACTATGAAGAATTTCTGATAGAAGTATTTTAATAGCTTTCGTGAAATGCTATATTTTGTATCTAATGACCTTTCTGTGTCAAAGAATATGACATATTTTAAACATGCAATTTCTTCTGATTAGTGCGAAATAAAAGATTAAATATCTATTCTTATTTAAAGAATAAAAGATATTTTTCTACAGTAGTTTTTCTCTTATAAAACGTGTAATTATTTTTATTTTAATCCTTATTCATTTGCTTATTGAAGAATTGTAACAGTATGTTAGTATATTTTAAAAAGGGATTTCTAATTAATCAAAAGTAGTATTCTCTAACTAATCTTTAAATGTTATTTATATTACAAATGCCAGATTTAGCTTTTAAGCTATAAGTTCACTGGCCCTCCAATACTTCTTGACAATATGCTCATATTGAGAAAAAGCGGTACAATAATTTAGGTGTTTAAAATCATTGATTAGTTAGAGTCACACAAAACACAGTTTTATGAATCCATCAGCCTAATTCCGTAGAGATGGTACTGTAAGCAGTCATGTTCAATCAGTCCTCTAAATAGAGTCACTGTAGTATTTCTTGGAAAATTGGGAGCATTTTTTTCCCACAGAATCCTCTTATTTCCTACACGTTGAATCATGCCATGTTTAAGAGTTTTTCTGAAAATTAGGTTAAAAAAGATTTATACCAGTGATTCTCAACCTGTGGGGCGCGCCCCCTAAGGGGCGGCGAGCATATCAAAGAGAAAATGCTATTTAAAAAATTGATTAAGTGCCTGAAAGAAAAGAACACACACATACAAAACAAGATATATTTCGACATATTTAATAATTAACTTATTAAATTAAAACAACATACTAAATTAAAAAATATTCAATAATTACAAGTGACTTCTTTGGGCCTGCCTTTCAGAGCAAAGTTTTTTGAATTAGGGTTTAATATTAGAAATAGAAACACTCAGTTCTTTTTCTATATTTAGCTGAGATCTTTATTTTGGCTTCAGAGAAGCCACCACAGAAAATTCAGTTTTACAAAGGTAAGATGTTGAAAATGGTAGTAGAATGCGAAATGCCCTTGTTTTTAATGCACAAAACTCATCATCCATTTCTGCCCAAGATTAAAAGAGTGATTTATTACTCAATTGTCTTTTGGTTTCGCCGCTTGCCGTGAAGTCTATGACGGTTTCTTCCTCTTCAATTGAGAGTCCTTCGGGAGTATTTTGAAATGGATCCCTTACCCACTTCTAACTTGATATCAGTTTGTCGTCAGCAAGAAAGTACTGTTTAAAATTCTTTGTTAGCATTGCTAAATGATTTTTAATGGTTGCAAAAACAACTTATACATGTTGTTCTTCAGCCTTGTAAGTTTTAATACAATCATTCAAATTTGCAAACATTGTTAAGTTTCCTTGGTTTAAATTTCTGATCCACAATTCCAATTTCCTACAAAATCATTATCTTTACCACTCGTATCCAATATATTTGTATTTGTTCTTTGCAGTTTAAGATTCAACTTACTTAATTTCTCGAATGTGTCGACCACACACACATGTAGCTCAATTTCATCACAAATAAACTATAGCGAAAATTCTCAGCTTCCGGTCTGTTTTCCTCTTCTAGGAAAACCGCAATTTCTTCTCTTAATTCATAAATATGTTGCAGAAATTTCCCTCTTGATTACTATCTTGCCTCGCAATAAAATAGTAACGCTGAATGTACTACACCCATGTCTTTACAAAGTGCGGATAAGATTCTTGATTTCAGGGGTCTCATTTTTATATAATTTACTACGGTTACAGCCGTAGTTAACACGATATTCAAACCAGGACTCATTTCTTTGGAAGTCAAAGCTTCTATGTGGATCATGCAATGTGTCCAGATGCACTGTGGCGATTTTTGTTTCACAAGTGTTTTAATACTTTGGAATCTTCCGGACATTGAACAAGCACCATCGGTGCATATTCCGACGCAATTTTTTCATTCTATGTTTGCCTCGTTCATAAAATCATTTAAGATAGCAAATAATGCGAGTGCTGTTCCTTTGAGCTCTATTGGTTTGCAGAAAAGTCATTCTTCTACTAATGACAAACCATCACAAAATCTAAGATAGGCAATGAAATGAGCATCTTTATTACAATCTGTTGCCTCATCGAGTTGTATTGAAAACAATTTGTCACGCAACTTCGACAAAAGCTAACACTCTACATCTTCAGCTAAATCAGCAATTCGACGGGCAACAGTATCATTTTAAAGAGGTATAAACTGCAATTTTATTGCAAAATTATCTCCATACCTAATTTCTACCATCTCAATTGCGGCTGGCAAAATAAGTTTTTCACCAATAGTGTAAGGCATTTTACATCTGGCTATTTTATATGAAACTTTGTGAGAGGCAATTAAAGCTTTTTCATTCAAAGACAAAGTTTTTTTTAAACAGCGATTTTTGCTTTTCATATGATTTTGATTTTAATTCGAAGAATTCTCTAGGTTTGTTTACGTACTCACTATGAAGCGTTTCCAAATGTCGTTTAAGTTTAGGCTTATTAGGTAGTTTATCATTCTGTCTGCCGCCAACATTTTTGAGCAAATGATACACAGGGGCCTTTTTTCTTCATGTACTTCAGTACTAGTGAACCCAAAATTTAAGTATTCTTGAGAATATTTCCTTGATTTTATTTTCGAAACCACGCTCGTCTGTGTACTTGTTGATGCTTGTCTATCGTCTAATGCTAACTTACGCCCGCTTAAAAATTTATCCATGATTCTGCACAAGTCTGCTGCCGTGAATATTTAATACGGTGAATTGCAATTACACGAAAATATATAACATACACATTCAGAATCGATTCAAAATCGATAGAAAGATCGACTCGAATAATATTGTCTGGAATAGAAATTGGCTTCATAAAACTTTCTCCTTCTCACAATGAGAAAACATTTGTTCACATCTGTGCACGCTCCTAACTTAACTTTTAAGTTCACCAGACAAATTCCAGACAAATTGAAACTTCTCGCGAAACCGTGAGTGTCCGACACATGGCGGGACGCAAGAGCAATAAAAAGGCATAGAGTTCTTGTTTCTTCAATGCTGAGGATCTGTGTTGCAAAATGTCAATAAAATAATCCGTATTCTTGGTAATTTGTAAAGTTTAAAATTAAGGTTGTAGTGTAGGTTTAGCGCCAAAATATACTCAAAATACATTATTATTTACATTTTATTGTATGCGGTGGGGAGACGTCTTATGAAAATAATGATTGAAAATTGGGCCGTAAATACTAAAAGGTTGAGAAACACTGATTTATACGTTTTTCTATCAAAACTGCCTTCTTAGCCAATGCATCAGCTGCTTCATTGCATCTAATTTCACAATGGGCAGGAATTCATTGGAATCTAATATTTTAATGAAGTGTGCATTATTTTCATCTAATCTAAAACTCTGTGCACAACAGCCCATGTGGCTTAAGGCTTACAGTGCCTATCACTGTCCTCTTGACCGAGAAGGCCTGGGATGCGAAGCTTATGTCCAGATTAGTTGGTTAGCCTAATGCCAAAACCCTCAGTATTTAGTTTCTAAGCATGCTTGGTACTCAGTTTAATGACCCACTGAAAGGATGAAAGACTGAGTCTACCATGCCCAGTGCGACGATCGAAACTCGGATCTATACTTTGGGAGCGTAAAACTCAACCACTAAGCAACCGGGCTTCTCTCATTATTTTCTTCTACTTCTTAAAATTACATTGCATTTATCTAAAGGAATTTTCATAATGACTAAAGCTTTCACAAATGTACAAATGGATTTACTATTAAGTTGTTGTAAGAAAAAGAAAACAGGTTAAGAAAACATGCTTGTTTTTGTATAACAATGGTAAAACTTATTGTTGCTTCAATATAATCTATTTTAATATCTATTTATTAACAACTTCTGTTACATTTCATTAAATATTAACAATTATTCTTAAGTGATTAGTTTTAATGTTATAACATTCATAATTAAATTATTATATGGTTTACTTAAAGATGCTTATTCAAAAACAACTATGAAACGAGTTTTAAAAAAATTCACTTAAATCTCAAAACTGTAAGTAAATTCAGAAATATTTCTGAAGGTTTTTTTTTTTTTTTTTTTGAAAAAAAGTGTCACATTAAAATTAATGCGCTTATAGATTTTAAGTTTAACATTTCGCATTTGAAAATTAAAATTTAATTAAATCCCCGTTAATGAGTTATTTATGCTAATGATAGGATTGATTAAATTTTTCTTTAAAATTCTCTTTAATAGCATAACAATTTTGAAAATTAATTAAAATGCGATTGAAATTTAAAAACAAAATTCTTAAGAATAGTAATACAATTTGCATATTATATCTGCAACTTTCTATTTGTAATTTTTGTTTTACGTAAAAAATATATGGTAAGTATTGTTTCAGATTTCTTTTTATATTCAGTAGCATTATTTTCAAATTTTACTTTTACGAATGTATTTCGGATTCTGCAAACAAAGGCAAAAAATATAATATATTGTATAGTTGAATACATGAATACAATTTTATATGTAGCTGTCCTTTTATTGCATTAAGGAAACACACAATCATTTGCCTTAGCAGAAAAAAATAGAAAGGATAATAATTATTCATTTTATTCAACTATACAATCTAAAGTTCTAGCCAAGTTTATTTTGAAGAAAATTGACAAATTTGGATTAAATAAATACTCATATTTAATTTTATATCAACTATTTTTACAGCCCTAGAAAATAATGGCAAATAATTTCCAGAAAGCGTAATGCAGGTTATCCAAAAATTTGTTTTTAAAGATTTAGGTATAATCTTGAAACTTTTAGCAAAACAATTTTTATAATTTATTATTACCAACGTATTAAACACAAATCTTTACTTTCACTCTATTTTAAATTCTATATTAATAATATATCCTACGTACTTTTGTAAGTTATACATTTTAATATATTTTTTTAATTTGTAAAGATTCTATTTCTTAGCGATAGAATAATTTCTAATTAATTTAATATTAGGAAATATCATTTTCTAAAATCACAATGTTGTTGTTTTTCTAACAATGAACATTTTTCTAACGAATCTAAATTTAAGAATCATAAATACTATTATCCATTTTTGTATATATTAACCACATAAACAATAGTATTATTAAACAAAATAATTTCAAATTTCTGTTTAAAAATGTCAATATAGTAATTCTTGAAAGAAATCAGTGGGTGGAAATATTTAAAGATTTACTTTTAAAATCTTACAAGAATCTTAAATACCTCATTTACTTTGAAAACTGGAGGATTATCGGAACAATACTTAGCGCAGGAAAATCTTAATCTTCTGCATCGCAACTGAATTTTTTTATTTTCTAGACGTTTTTCTTAAGACTTCAAGGACTAAAGTTTCTAGAATGTGCTCTTCTTACTCGTAAGAGCATATTTTCTCCAAGAGCTTAATCTAATAATAATACGTGTTATGACAGGGGCTGTAGGTATTTTCACACCAACGTCGTTATTTTTATCATTATTGATGTGCTGAAGAGTTTTAACTTGATTATTTTTTCAATGCTGAGCTTAATATTAACCTTATATTTTGTCTTCTTGGTGGACAAATCATATATTTTTATAGTTGGGAACCAGATATTCAAAGTAAAATATCTATTTCAATTAAAATATGCAACATAAAATCAAATCTTAAAGCAATTTATTCAATTTTATGTGTAAATAATATATTAAAATAGTTATTGATATGCAAATTATAAAATTATTTGAAATATGTTTGTATTTAAAATAAAATAATCAATGTTTATGAGAAAAATGATTTTAATTATTTAAATTAAACATTTTTAACGCGAAAAAATTAAGGCAAAATTTTGAACCCTTTTATATAAGAGACAACGCTGCCTTATTTAGGGATATTTAATGCTTGTTCATTTCATATTACGTGGTATTTTTTTGTTTTGTTTTCGTGAAGAGACAAGTCTGTGGAATTAAATCACTGTAGGAACATATCCATCGTGAATTAGAAAATAGAAATAACAAAGAACAAGTAATACACTGATTGCCACCGTAACAGCTACATCCTGAAGGAAGCATGCAAATAGCATGAAGTTTACAACATGCATTAGCGAATGTAATATATGCAAATGATTAGATTAGATTAGATTTTTTTGTATTTAAAAAAAACGATCAATTATGCCTTGTAGAAAACAGCAATCATTTTTTTTGACGAAGAATCCGAGTTTGACAGTGGAAGGACAATGGACTGCTGATATGGTGGATTATCATGCACGGAAATTGGTAGTCGTGTTGGACGAAACCAAACAACTCTCTAATGCAGATATATGATCGTTGAATGCAGGAGGCTACGACGGACCGACGTGTTCGATCGCATACACTTCAATGCACCACTTTACGTGATGACAGGCAAATTGTGCGCATTGCAGTAACAGAGACGCCCCGCCACATTACGAACCATAGCACAGCACATTCAGTCTGTAACGCATCCTCCAGTGTCTGCGCGCACCAATCGACGTCGTTTACAGAAGAGTGATCTATCTGCAAGACGTCCATTCCTGTGTCTACTCTTACGCAGAACCGCCAATGGTGCGATGCAAGAAGGATGTGGGCGGCAGAATGGAATGAAATTGTCTTTACGAGACACGCTTCATCAACGCTTCACGATTCTGCAACATCACGATGATCGCATTCGAGTTTGGAGACACAGAGGAGAGAGGATGCTGAACAGCTGCGTCATGCACGCCACACTAGTATTGGATATCACTCTCGTACTCCTGTCGCACCGATATTTTAAACAGCCAGCACTACATCTTCGAGGTGTTAAAGCCAGTTGTCCATCCTTACCTTCAAAGCTTGCCCACAGCCATATTTCAACTGGATAATGCGTGACTACACGTGGCAAGCATTATCCAAGGGTTCCTCGTCAATCGCCAGATTGAATTGCTTTCCTGACCGGCTCACTCTCGGGATCTTTTGTCGATATCTCTGGTATCACTCTCCCGATCTCTCCATAGTTGCTCAATGATTGGCCCAGATAACATCCCCAGCTGACCCACTAGATCAACTTTGGAAACGTGTGGAAGCTGCTTGGTCTGCTGTACCCTAAGAATACATCCAGAGTATCCGTAAATCAATACTAAGGCGTATGACAGTGGTGATCTCTAACAATGGTGGCAAATCTAGCTACTGATTTTGGCAGGAATCACACTTCAGAGAAGTCTATAAATTTAATCATATGATACTTGGTCAACAAGAAAATAAATTTTGTTATTTTCTATCTACAAAATAAATTTTGTTGTAATATCTCTGGTCTTTTTTGGTGTTGCAATTTGGATTGCTTGCAGTGTATAATAGGTAGCGCTTCTCTCATATTTTAAAATCATTATTGTGTTTGTGAACCTACACACATTGTTACGATTGCTTAGAGTTCACATAAATAAATAAGATTAACTAAAACATTATCATACTTATTGTGTTAATTTATGAGATTCATGTCGGATTCATTCATGAAATTATTCTCATATAATCATTCATTTTTGTAGAAAATATTTTCTGAGCATAACAAATTGATATATATTTCAGTTTTGTTTATAAATATGCGTTTGTGTTCATTATCAAGTTATTTGCAAATGTAAAAAAGAATGTTTTTTTTAATGATTGTAGCAAGCAGAAAATTTTTGGAAATTTTGAATTGTGTTTTTATTAATTTATTAATGTAAATCAATTCAATATAATTTTTGTTATTCGAAAATACTTTTAGAGAATCATAAATTGAAATATTAGTTTCGGTTTCCTTTTTGTGCCTTCACAAAAAAATAGGTTTAAGTTTCACTGTAAGAACAAAAACATTTATTGCTATTAAAATTACATTTATTTTTGAAAGATTTCATTGATTTTTGTTCGAGAATTTTGAAAATTTCTGTACAAAATAATTGTATGATACTATTGTTCAAATTTTATTAATCAGAATTATTAATGATAAGAATTTATATTTCTTATTTAAGGAGTAATTCTCGCTTAAAGATGTTTGGAAATAAAAATTTTCGAAAGAACAATTTTTAATTATTTTAAGAAGAAATAGACATGTAATTAGAAAACAAAATTTGAATACATTTTATTTCAATAAAAATTATTATTAAAAATTTTTATTAACATTTGTATAAACGTTGTGCTACTTAGGTAGTAAAAGTTTTTATTATTTTTGAAAATTGCAGTGTGTGTGTCAATGAAAGAAAGAGAGAGAAATTTATTACTTTTTGTATAATTGTAATTTATATATTGTCATTTTTTACTGATATTGTTGAAAGCAAAATAACCAAAATCAACATTTTCAATGTACTCAAATTTCCAAAAAAATAAGAACTCACTACTGGTTTCCATAAATTTAATTTATAAATTGTAATAATTTTTTATTTTTAAAGAAAACATTAAAAAAATTATCGATTATACTAATTTTTAATCAATCTTATCAAAAATTATTATTCAGATCTAAAACGTTTTGCCTAAAGTTTTATCATTGAGAAAATTAAATCTTGAATCGTCTCAAAATTTTACCATGTTATCCAAGTTGTCAAATCAATCAAAATTAAAACGGTTTTCACTTTAAAAGTAATTGAAATCTCTGCATG
The DNA here is from genome assembly GCA_037975125.1 of Latrodectus hesperus. NCBI lineage: Eukaryota > Metazoa > Arthropoda > Arachnida > Araneae > Theridiidae > Latrodectus > Latrodectus hesperus. The sequence goes on from CM075858.1 coordinate 32,684,173, forward strand.
TATTGTTATACATAATATGTTTCAAATAAAAAATAAATATAAGTTCGATATTAAAAAGTTAGATTTTTCAGAGGAAAATTATCATAAAAAAACTGTGGATAATGACATTTATTTCAACAATAATAAGAATTTGCTTAAAAAAGAATATTTAAGAGATTAATGAATTTTTTTGTAATTTTTTTCAGCAATTTTATTAAGAATAGGAATGTATCACAAAACTGATTAATATTGTAAAATTTTAGTATTTTACTAAAAGAAATTTTGCAAATGAAATTTTACAAGAGAATGGCATTTTTGAATCACTTTTTAAACAAAATGCTACATAAGATTAATAGATAAGGATGTAAAGAAGCCCCGGTCTTTACCTATTGGTTAACGGTTATAACTCCTTTAACATCACTGGAACAATCGACACCTTCTACCTCATGTCATGTGCGTCAGCCGAGAACCTCATTCAGTTTTTATTCGAAAAATAATTTTTGTATATTTTGAGGTATCAAAGCCGACAGAATTATACGCATTAGGATCTGCATCACAGTTCAAGGGAATAAATTTAATAACGAAGCAATTATATTAAAATAGAAGTGAACAATTAAACTGAAAATCTTATTAGTTAAAATAGTGAAAAATGGTAAAGTTTTTCTTTACCATTTTTCACTAGTAAAATAAAACTAAGCATTTAATAACTATATACAAAATATGTAATCTTGAAAATGAAAGTTGAGATACTAGTCATTGAAGCTCATAATGAAATTTGAAGTGATGGATGAGTTGTAGAAATAAAATTCATTATGAATCTGTAGAAAAATTCAGTGCTGTTGTCCTTCTTGACATAGTTTAATCCCTTTAGCGGAGAATAGAAATAATTTTGCTCCTTTGATATGCATTGTTGATGTAGAATTTAATGAATGTTGTGCTAAAATGCAATTTCTCTTGTTAAAATGCAATTCTCTATATAATGCAAAGAAGTTTTTGGCTGTCCACATAAGCAGTTCTTGCTTGGTGTCCTCTTTATTCTATGAAAATATACAGGGTATGGTCCATGATTTGTCAGCAAGTAATTGACGAAAGAGTTAGTAGATAGATATTCTGCGGACACAGTTTTGAAAAGATTGTAGGTCCACATGTTCCTGTAGTTTGGTTATCCCATGAATGTTGTCATGCATTGAGAAGCCTCTTGTTAAGGATATCTGTGAGGTGTGAAGAAGGTAATTTTAATTGTTATTGATAAGTTGTTATCTACATCTGCCTCTTTTGCCTTATAATCAACGTACGATCGTTTCCTATAGTGCCTGCGGTCCTTGGTCCAAGAAAGTAGAAGATTATTTTTATGACAATGTATTAGATATCCGATGTTATTTATAAATGGATATTTATGTTGTGGATGGAGTAATGATAGTAAGTGCTATCAGTCCACATAAATTATAACACCAATAAAGTTATAGTTACTTGCAGATATTATTGTTTGTTGGACTGCCATCGCTTCTGCCTGATAAACAGTAATGTACTGAGATAATTTAAGTTTACTTGAATGGACCTCAACTCCGTTATTGGACACTTTAAGCAAGATTAATGGTAGAAAAAAAAAGAAAAAAACTTTATTCTTATTTTTCAATTTTAATTTTACAAAACTATTCTAGAAAAGAAAATTGCACAGTATGTACCTTTTTCTTATTATATTTTTGAATATTAAAGGAAAACTTGATTTGCAAAAATGTTAACATTAAGCATTCAGAAATAAAAACTTTTTAACTATATGGAAAACCCCTCCTTTTACACAGATTTCATTCCTGATTGTTTGTAAATTTAACTACTATGGATTGAAGATTTAAACTTCAATTGCCTTTGCAACAATTTGCAACAAACCTATAGATTGCAAAACTGTCATAAAATATTCATTGTAAAATTATTTTTAACTGGTTTTGAAATTTTTGATTTTTATTATTTGAAAAAAGTATATTTTAAGGCATCTTTTTATGTTTTATATTGGCACTATTTATTTTTCACTTTACTTTTTTCAAATACGTAAAATATGTATCTTATAATTAATTAAATATTACTCAAAAATTATTTTAAAGAAAATGAATTAATGGACAAATTTTAAAAAGTTTTTAAAGTGTTTAGAATATTATAATATTTTTATTATTATAAGTTTTATTAAAGTTTTAGAGGTTTATTAATTATTATTTTATAAGATTCTTTTTAAGACTATCGATAATTACGCTGATGCTATTTAATTATATTTTAATAATTAATATTTTTTCTGAGTAATACAATAATCAAATATCATTTTCTCCAAACGAAATTTTAATTTATATATTTAATGTTGAATTTAAAAATAAAAATTTAGAAATAAGAATTTCTTATGCCACTGATTTCTTAAAAATATTTTATGTATAATAATGAAGAAGTACTTTTGGAAACATATGTTGTAGAGCTTGTCCACCATTTCTGTTTCTTTATTCCTGCTTCAAATTGAATACCAATTGTAAGGATTTATATCAAATACCATCTATATTCTTATTTATGTGTGGCCCATGAATGTAAACACTGCATTATCGATTAGATACTTTCATGCTTCCGAATTATTCAGATATCCCTACTGTCTGAGGGCGATGCAATATCTCTATCCTGTTCAAATCCTGGAAAATTCCTACCTAAAGCAATTTATCTATAAATTCCTTTTCCCGCTCAGGTAAATTTTACATCGTCAAAAAGCCTTGAGGATATCCACCATATTTCTTCATTTTTCCGGGCTTTCTCTTCACAATTTTTTTTTTTTTTAGCTTTTGAATACACGCTTTCCATATTGGGGGAGTAATATTTGAAGGATATATCAATGTTTTAGATGGATATTTTGGAATCCATTCATAATATTGATAAATTTTCAAAACAACTTTTACGGCTAAAGGAATTTGAAGAAATCCCTAAACACTTCAATTTCATTTCAAGTATATGGCGTGAAAGTTTTTTACTTCAAGATCAGTATTTTGTATTTAAAATAACATGTAATTTCTTCGGTCGTTTTAATTTGGTTATCCATTCTATTATTTATCAAATTATTTCCCATTCACGCATGTTGATATCTGAATTCTTTCCTTGTAAAAAATTAAATATTTTTCACAGTAACACACATTAATTAATACATTTATCAGAAACATATATTTATAAAATAAAGAAGAACATATCTACAAAAAATGCTTGTATAGCAATATCAATCAACAACTTTAATATTAGCTAATGCATATTTACCTTGCATTATTTTACTGATTTTTTGTTAAGAAAATGACATAAAAGTACAATAGCAAAAGCAGTTTTAGAAACATATATGCGTCATACTCATCAGCATACAAAATTTAAATTCAGTCTTAATAATCAAATTTAAAAGCTTAAAAATATTAAAAGCAATATATTTATTAAATGTAAGCAAATAATACTTTATACGTAACGAAACATTATTTTTGATTTGATAAAAAAAGCCATTTACAATTATATTAAACGAAAGGAATTGGTTGCTCTATGGGCCAAATAGTAACTTCACACAATCTCTATAGTTGTTATAAGTTTTCTGTTTTATCTATATGAAAAAGTTTGTCCAAGCATAAACTTTGGTTGTGGTAAAAAATTTAAAAGTTATTCTTCAATAAATAATTCTTTTATAGAATTAAATGCTATGAACATTTAGAATTAAAATCATGAATATATTTTCCTCATACACGGTAAGCAAAAAAGTTCTTACCATTTTTAATGACCTAATATGACAACGACAGAAAATGTTAGTCCTGGAAGTAGTCACCATTGGCATGTAGCATCTTCTACCATCGTGTGTCTAATTATACAATTCCTTTACTCGGGAGTTTTGGACACAAAGAGTTTCGTGAATGCTTGGTGTTTATGTTATGGTAATCCTCTATCTCCCTTCCATGAAGAAGGTAACCATTTCCACCTGAAGGATGTATTTTTGCAGATATAATGGCTGGAAGTTTTGCCCTCTAGAAATTTCTAGAAAAGTCAGGAATATTCGAAAGTATACAAGAACATTCCACAACTTTCCTGAACATTGTGGTATGTTCAGGAATAGTCTGGAAAATCCAAGATAATGTTAAAATGTTTTAGAACACACTAAAATGCTGTGCGATATTCTTGAACATTGTGGAATATTGGAACCATTTTTTGTATAGGTGGGGTTGCCTATTAGTAAGCAGAGTTATGTACAGCAAGATCATTCGTGGGTTTAAATGTCAGTTTCTTATCAGTGAAATGCTGCAGATGAATAAAAACAAAATTTTAAAGTGTGGGTAATCAGTAATGCAGTGACTGAATAAAAATCGAAAATAAAGATTGACAAGTGCTTAAAATGTACTTAGTGTATTTCTTAATAAACATATTTTACTTATATTTTATAAAATGGCAAAATGTAACGAAGGAGGGGATTTTGCCAGTCATGAAGCAAAACCAAGAGCAAAAAGAACACTGCAAAAGCAAAGCAAGCGAAAAGCGCAAAGGACTTTGTCACTTCAAAAAAAATGAGAATGAGAAGTAGAGAAACCGAAAAACAGCGAAATGAACGAATTGAAAAATCCAGAGTTGTTACAAAATCTTATAATAAAAGATTGCAAACGCAAGACGCGCATTAGGATATCACTCTATGAGTAACGCGAAAGAGGATAAGTAAACAGTACAACCTAACAAATGAAGTATTCCACTACGACTCAACGAAAGATCATAACAAACACAAACACGTCGTTTTTGGAAAAAATGGATAACATCTTCCATATCTGCAACGTGAAAAAATTTATTAAAGAAACACCAGGAATCTATTGCTTAAATCCATACTACTTGATGGGAAACTCTGAAGTATGGAAGGAGTTCTGCTCATACGCTGAGGAGATTTTTAACAGGCGCTCTCAGTTATACACCAACAGATGAAATCAATGCATGCTTAAAATATCATAGCTCTGGTAATGCATACAAATACTGCAAGTAAAAAATATATAAAATTTGAACTCTATCGACAGACGCGAAACAACATCACACTTTGCACAACAACTTTTACAAATAGGCGATGTCACATATCCTACTGACCATACGACCAGCTTTATTGAACTCAACAGTGATTTCTGCAACATGAATACTACTGCAAACAAACTCAACGCTCAAATTTAAGCAATAATTGCTCGTAACTATACCAGTCCGGAATCACTATTTCATAGGGAAATTGTAGCAACTTATAATAATATTGTCGGCGCTATCAACATAAATATTTAAAGGAAAATTTTCATTGAAGTGAGAATGTACAATTCGATACGAAGGTAAACTTTGGGAAAGTGTCAGCTTCCTTATAGAATAGTTAAATTCTTTCCATGTATCAAGGATGTCATTACTCTGCCTTCGACTGAAAATTGGATCTTCGATGATACTACTTAGAAATCTCAATTCATCAAAACTCTATAAGAGAACAAGGATGATCCTCAAACAGTTATTGAACAAAGTCATCGAAGTCAAACTTATGACTTGAAAACACAAGGAATTCACAGTATTTACCCCCAAAACAACACTGATCTCTGTTGAACTGCTATTCCAATTTAAGACTGAAGTTTCGAATCAAATTAGCCTATCATTTTATAATTAACAAAGCACAAGGACAAACATTAAATTATTTTTGCATCGACCTCAAAAACACTTGTATTTCTCACGGTCAACTATACATATCATGCTTTTCTGTAGGAACTTTGAAATATTTATACATATATATTCCAGATAACAAAATGGAAAATGTTTATAAAAAGTGTTGTAGTTAGAATATATTCATCCTTTTATTCTAACTACCGCATAGTCTCTTATAATCTCCTACCAACTCTCTGAGAGAATCTAGGTAAGTAAACACCAGCAGAGGTCCCTGTACCTAACCCTGAAAATGTTTTACCAGATTTGATGGACCAGTTGGAGAGAAAAGAAAACGGAACACAGTAAATACAAGACAATACAATTATGCTTGCAATCATATGGAGACACTGGAAATTAATACTTTTACATAGTAAAGAGGGTTTGTAAAGAATACTATTTAACACAAATTGGGTTGCCATTGAGAGTTAACACGTGGGCAAGAGAATCTGGGTATCCGACCTAATTAAAAATAATTTCCTAAGTATGAAACACCAGAGCTTATATAAAAAATATTATAATTTTAGATACAAAAAAAATCTGCATTAGTGTTTCAGTGTTCAGCTAAGAAGAAATAATTATTATTTCTTCTTTGCTCTACGGGAGAATCTTTTGAAAAATTTGCTGTTTGGGAGAAGAGGGGAAATTTAATATTGAGACTATATAAACAGAGCTTCTTGCTTTACAAAATTAACTAAATCCATTAGTAAAAATATTTATTTATATATTATTTGCTCTTAAATTATCAAGTAAAATTTCAAAACAATTTTAAAATATTTGCAAGTTAATAGTCAATATATTAAAAATTTGTTTAAAAATAGAATTTACTACATATTAATCAAGCTAAATTTTGTGTCTGTTTTTTCTCATGTTCATCAAAAATATTATTCATTTGTTTACATTTAAGAAACTGAAATAATTTTGTTTCATATTTTTCCTCCGTTAAATAATATTATACAGCAGTGATATTGTTAAAAGGAAATAAAAAATGTATTTATAGAATTGCAACTGATATATTTATGTTTCATATATCTGCATGGAATATTTAATTTAATAGTTAAACTTAATAAATTAACAACAAATTAATTTTTCATTGTGATTATATCAGTTTAATTATTCAAACTAGATTATTTTTTATCGTTGGAAATAGCAGAAATATTTTTGCAATGTAGTCTATGTTATTAGGAGCAATTTTTGTAAGAACTATTAAGCACACACATAACTTTTTCCATTATTATTTATCACTTTACAAGTAATATAATTACAGTGAAAATTCAGATTGAAAATGAAAGAAATGACAGACATGTTACAAATAAAACAAGCTATTTGTTCTTTTAAAATAATATTGGTGAAATAATAGTTGTAAAGAGCTTCTTACATTTCAACTATTCATCGGCAAAAAAAATCATACATAGAAGAATTCTAAAAAAACATTGCGATTTGCATATTTATAGAAATGAACCAATTTATATATTAAAGTTGTTTAAGTTCTCAAAATAACGTTGAAAACGATTGTTTCGATTTTCTTTCATTTTTACTTAATTTATTTTTATATTTCATGCAATCTTAGAGTTCTTTTAGTTGGTTTTCAATACTAATAATGATTTTTATGGGCGCAATTAAAAAAATCAATTGGATGTCATCATCACAGAACGATAATGAAAGCTACAAACTACTTTGCCGTCTAGGTGAAATTAATTCTCAATGCATTAATTTGTTACCACATATTAAAAACAATTTAAATTCCTTATTATCATTTTTGAAATTAAGACTTTGAATTATTACCATAATTTCGTACGGATATTTATGTTAACATACTTTAATAGCATTCTATGCGTTTTTCATTCTTATAATTGATAATGAATATCAAATTTCATAATTACATATTAATTAACATATTCATTTAGAAAAAATGCCAGAATACGTTTATTCTCAATATTATTTAGCTAATCAAAAAGATAATTACAAGATAAGGCGCTACAGTTCTTGTTTATACGAATTTAAATAAATCAGGATAACTAGGTGTTAATGGATTTCCTAAGTTTAATGAAAATGGTTTATTTAAAAAGAAAATTTATTTGAGCAAGAACTGTTTGACAATATTATTTATGTATTCCATAATAACATAATTATTCATTAAAAATAGAGTTTTACAATTTTTATGATTTTAATAATAATTACACAAATAATCGTCAAAAATAGTTCTAGAGTCCCCTGTTAATTATAAATATTTCTGGCTTAAAATATCTTTACATAAAAATAATTGTGAATTAGGAAAATGTATAAGTAATGAATGACTTAAAAGTATTTTCAGTAATCATAAAATTATTATTTCATTGCATTTTAAATGCTATGATTTATTGTAATTAAATTATAAAATATTGAGGTTACTTATTTCTCCAATGAATGCGCATCCAAGATTTAAATGATATGAGATGTTATTTCTCAAAAATAAAGTACTTAAGAATAAATTTTATATAAAGAGTTTTAATTTTATTAGTTCTTCAATATCCCAAATCTTTTCTAATTAGGAAATGAAATTGATTAAAAAAGATAACACTTGTCATTTATAATAAAACTGAAAGATAAATAATTAACAAGGAAAAAATTAACAATTTAGCTGCAAATCAATCAACTAAATAATTTTTTTTTAAGTAGCTAGTTGTTGTTGTGTGCCAGCTAGGCTGGCGACATGGGGTGCGCTGCTCCACTTTTCAAACTGAACCATATTTTGGTGTGGAGTCCGACTTCCTCAGTACACACATGCTATAGGGACCCGTTTACAGAGTTGGTAACCATTCACAACCCATTCATACAAGGAAAGGACAAAGACAGGATAGAGAGAGAAAGTACATCCATGCCCGAACCGGGATTCGAACCCAGAACTTCCTTGTCCGCAGTCAGGTACGCTGACCACTAGACAAGTTGGGTGGCAAAGTAACTAGTATTATGTAGGAGAACAAATGAGATTTCATTTCTTATTGACCTCAGCTATGTAAAATATTGTAACAGACTCAAGCTAAATTTTCTCATTTAATAAAAAGTACTTATTTCCATAAACTTCAATTTTAGGTAGGAAAAAAAATAGTTTAAGCAAAGAATTAAAATTTTTTCAAGCATTTCAATATTTTTATGAAGCAATAATTCTTCTCATGTCTGTAAAATATTTCAGTAAACGCAGTTGCAGAAACGTGATTTCTCAAAAATTAAAGTTCGCGTGTTCAGCTTAACCGTTGTAAACAATCTTCCTGGATAAGAGTTTTGAAAAATAAAACCCCAGTTGCTTGAAATTCATTGTATAATACATAATATTTTTATATTCATATGATTTTTGAATTTAGAAAGAGTTTTATTTAAAATAAATTGTTTTAAGTTCTCTTGCTGACATTGAAATAGTTTATTTTTAATAAATGTTTTCAAATTTTGTAGAGTTAAAATGCAGCATCATATATTCAGTGATAATAGATGCTTACTGAAAGAATCAATATTGAGCTATTATACACTCAAGAAATATTACCAATTATATGAAATTATTAAGAAATTACTAATTAAAAATGCAAGCAATTATTTAAGGTGATTTTTGAATTTAAATTCCCATTTCTACTTAATGTGTAATTCAAAAAATATATATATTTCAATTAAATATATTATACTTTCTAGAATACAGTATTCTATAGATATATTCATAATCAAAACTCTAAATTATAGAGCTTCTTAAATTTAATCATTCATATGATAATTGGCAAATGGAATTTTTATGCAAAACAGAATATATTCCCGGAATATATATTCTTGGATACATCTTGTAATAAATAAGAAAATTTCATTTGAAATAATAAAAACATAGATAATTTAAAATATAATCTAAAATTCCAAGTGTACACTCTTTCTCTAATGCAAACGCGAATATATTTCCTTTCCACTCCTTCATTTCTTCTATGTAATCAATAAAAAGACATTTCTTTTAAATTTTCTTTGAAGTCAATTTTCATTTTATAAATATTGGAAGATACTTAATGAAATATTCAAATGCAATGATAATTCGTTTGGAAGTTCCATAAATGCAAATCATTTCTTTAATAGAAAAAGATATTCGAGATAAATAAAATGAGTATTTTATGCAGAATCTCTCACATCTAACCGAGAAAATGATAAAATATTATAGTTAATTTTCAGACAGTTTCAGCTGAAAATGGCAATGTGGAATTCAATTTAAGAAATTTTCTTTTGTTCTAAAATTAAATATTGCTTTTTAAATGATGTGAAAGTAAAATGATTTAAAATGATGTGAAAGTAAAATGGTTTAAAATGATGTGAAAATGACTTCTATTTAATGAGTTTTATATAATATAAGCTTTTTAGCATTATATAAGACTTTTATGTTCATTAATTAAAATGTGTAATATATATTATAAATATAGAATAAGGGTGCAAAGTCACATCAATAATTCTCTTTTGTAAATGTGGAATTCATAATTTCGTTGATAATAATTATGGAAGAAATTTCTTTTTTTTTAATAAGTTGGATTAACTCGCTTTATTATACAAGGAACAACGATTTTTTTTTTACGTTTGAATAACTTCAAATATTTTCAAATTGTTTTACTTAACTTACAATAATATGTAAAAATCTATGCATATGTAGAATTTTAGCAAAAATATTACAAACCCATTGCTAAATTTAAGATTATATAAAATTATTATTTGTATTATTAACATTACGAAAAAACTTAGAATTTATGTCCATTAAAATTTTCATGATAATTTGAAACTCTGGAAAAGACAATTAAATACTTGTATAAAATAGTGTACTACACAGAACTCAATAAATCAGATTTAGTTTTTAAAAAGTAAAATCTTTAAAGATTGGTAAATATCTCTTTTTATTTCTTTACCAAAATATTACGAAACTATAAAATTTTTTGAGTTCATATAAATGAAATATATGTCCAAAAATTATTCGAATTTTGTCCAGATCCAGATCAATGGCAATATTATCATTTCATACAGTTATTTATGAATAGTTCTTGCTTTAAGGGTGAATGTCTGTGCATCTTCTACTGGAAATACCTTCTTTCTAAATAAAAATGAGTGATGGATATGGGCCCTAAGGCGATAGGTACAGTACAAGGTTCATTTTTGCAGTTAAATGTTTTGTGTATTTGGTAAGGAGAAAAATGTTTCAGCAGAAATGATGAATTTCATTTGTCTCTTCACTTGCGACTCAAATTTTCAAAATGAATGGTTGCATTTAGTGGATCCTTTATGTATAAATTCGAAGTGGAACTATATCACAATATTTTTATGCTGAAATGAATTATCCTATCAAGAAGTAAAAGTCTATGTTATGGCCTAAATTGGCAATATGGTACTACCAAATTAAAAAACTTAAATTTGAAATTCCCTTTCATTAATGGATTTAAGCAGGAAAATTCTTTTGATAAAAACATTTTTAAAGTATTGGGTGGCATTACAGTCAATGTAGAAATCATTCACTGCATCATCGTGAAGTTTCAAAGTTAAGTCCTAATTACAAGAAATTAATCCAAAGATTTCTAAACATTTGGAACGCCTGATGATATTCTGTTTAGTCAGATAACAATTTAACTACATTGAAAAGGCTCTAAAATACCAATTTCTTTGTCCCTTACATGTAAACTATTTTTCAATGAGCTACACTAAACAGGAAAATAATAGAGATTTTTATTTACTTCATAATTTGTCATTTGTTGAAAATAAGTGTAATTTAGAAACCCATTTTTCTTCTTTTTTTCAGACACGAAAATTAGCCTTTTTTGCATTATTTTGTACTCTTTTGCATCATTAACTGTGACAGTAAATGGTTCTTTTGTGATAATTGCTAAACAATCTTAACAGTTGTTGCAATATGTGAATAATGCTCAGCATCTGAGAGTGCAATCAAATTTGCAGTTACATCCTAGCAAGAGTATGTTTCCAATATTGTGCCATGTAATACATTAATTCTCATGAATTTTCTAATAATTGGACAATTTATAAATAAAAAAACACTAACTTACTCACCAGAGGAGATATCAAAATGATGATTTATTTACCATGAAGTGATACTGAATAAACGATGCTGGTACTATTAAAGTTCTATTATAAAATTTTGCTTCATCACTTTTTTGTTTACCTTATTTGTTTCGCATTGTTTTTACCTCTTCTTGAAGATAGAATGCATGGATGTACTTTCTCTCTCTGTCTATCCTATCCTTGTCGTTTCATTGTACAAATGGGTTGTGAATGGCTGCCTTATCTATAAACGGGAAGGCCTTATAAGCTATGGTATGTGTGTACTGATGAAATCTGACTCCACACCAAAATATGGTTCAGTTGGGAAAGTGTAGCAGTACCCGTGATAATGCCAGCCTAGCTGGCACACGACAATAACATAACTGCGTCGTTTTCGCTTCTTAAATTTTAAATTAGTTTTTATTTTAGGAAGATATTTTAACAACTGTCTTTACATTAGTGCATTTCTGATAATACTTTATTGATATTACGATTAGATTGTCATATTATTTGAAAATTCTTGGGTGGGATGAACCGGAACACAAATCAGTTTTCATCACTACTTATGGTCTAAAAATACAGCTTCCTGTTTTGTTTTTCAAAAGACCCGAAGTATTTTAAAATTCCTGTTATTTAATTTCTATTTGACAAATAATAAAACAAGAAATTGTTTTGGAAACTCGAAAGTTCTGAGTATAAGATTTGGAATTATAAACAATTGACACATGCAGTCGAAAATCAACTTTTTAAATAGATGGATTTCTTAATTAAACTTGAATAACTAAACTGTTAAAATCTCAATTTAAAATGTTATTTAGTATTGATATAAAAGCAGATTTTCTGAACATAAATTAAACTCAAGCTGATGAAATTTCAATTAAAATTTTAGGATTTCTTAAATAAGGTTTCAAAAGTTCAAATAAAGCAAGAAAGTTAAAGATTTCAAATAATGAATCCTCAAAAGCCAATCACGTGATTCATATTATCATGTGAATCACGTGTTCTTCACGTGATTCAGAAATGTATGATTTTGACTGCATCGAGTCAAGAGTTACTTCTTCGACATAGTAACTTGAATTAAATTCAACAAAATTATTTTGACAGTAAAAAATCGAGAATATAATAAGAATCGATTGTATATCCATGAAAAGATTTTATTATGTATTAATTGAATGGTTAATAAAATGCCTCTTCCAACAAAATCAAATTTTTGAAACGCGAATATTTATATTCAATTTATTAAACAAAAAGGTATTAAATTTTAGAATAGTTTAAGTTTTTGTTTAATTTTCAGTTGTTTTTGTAAATTTGCTTGGTTCCCATTTGATACGATGATTTATGAATGAATGTTTCGAATTTTTTATGTAGAATGCGTAACCTACGTATAATGTTAAAACAAACACGATAATTAGCATTATAATTGTTAATTCACATTTTATGACAACAATTTAACTCTATTAGAATTCATTCCAGCATACAAAACAGCATTGAACTCCTTAATGAAAGATGAAAAAAATTAAATATTAGATTAAAATTGTAGATTTTGTGTGTGTGAATTGCAAATAATTTTTGTTATTTAAATATTCGAAAACTTTTAAGTGAAGCAAATATATGTGGCGAAAACATGAAATATTTTACTATAAATAATGAGGCTAAATTAGTCAAATAATACATTAATTGGAATTATTAACTTTAACTGAACATTATTTTTATAATCTATCTAAAATCTTAATGTTAAAATTTCGATCAAAACAGTACCAATCTTTTTGAATAAAGATAAGAAATCTCAACGGAAAATCTTCAATATAAGTCTTTCTTTTTACCTCGAATTCTTACGAGATTCAAAAAGTAAGAATTTCCATATTTTGCCTTCTATCTTCAAGAACTTTTTAAAACATGAACCATTAATATTGCAAGAAGCTGATGCTATTACAACGTTTTTCAGAGGGATATTTCATGTAAGTAGTTCCCTACTGCTTTCAATCATTTGCCTCTAAATGAAGTAAATTTTAAAAATCTCAATTCAATAGATCCAACCGAAAAAAGACTAAAAAATATATGAAAACTTTATCGATATTATCAATATTCGATCGATATCAATTTATAGGTATTACCCATTGATTTTAGTAAAATACAGCTTTAATAAAAGAAAAACATATTTAAAAAATTGTGAAAATCAGTTTTTTTTAAATTTTTAAATATTTGAATTTCTAAAAGACTTGAAACAGATATGTTTTATTTTAAAAGACTGATTGGCGGTGGAGTACTTAGTTGATCAATTAGTTGTTTCAATTCAATAGTTCAGTACTTTGATTCTTACCTAGGACGTTTGACAATCCCTTATTAAACTAATACGAAGCTGATCAAGATATTCTGCTTGTGCATAAAAGTTACTGCAAACCAACAAAACCCAATTTGTACATTATCACTTCCCTAACATATTAAAATAAATTTCTTTTCAAAAGAAAGGAATATAGAAAGAAAGAAAGTTCAATATTTGATTATACCTATATTATTTGAAAAATTATGCATAATATTTTACATATAATCTGTCTCATTATCATATGTTAAAAGTTATTATCATATTTATAGATACGTTTTTGGAATACTTATGTATGGTGTGAAAGGGAATAGAAAATTGAATTTCAATATCATTACTTTTCAGTAGATTCCCCAAAATAATATCGTAACCTAATTGAATAGGCTGCTTTGATTATTTTCTGAAATAATATTAACATATGAATGTATTCGCCAATGCTCTTTAGTAAAAAAGTGTAAAGTCATTCAAAATTGTCGTGTAATTATAAATGCATTAAAGTTTTGTAATACAGAGAAAAAATAAATTATTCTTATCTAGTATATCTAGTGTCCTTAATATATAAATATGAACAATAGCAGGTGTGAAAATGCAATGCCGGCTGACACGAGGGTTACTCTGAAATTTTTGAGATACGTGCAGATGAGAATTTACAAAATAAAAATAACGGTTTAATTTTAAAGTACAAAGTATTTTAACACAGAAGACGATTTTTTATTGACTTACTTCAACTTGTTTAGCGTGGAATAAATTTTAAACAGAAGAGAAAATGGAGTTGACGCGAGAACATTTTCGCACTATGATTTTCTACGATTTCAAAGCAGGATTAAATAGACAATAATGCGTTCAACGGTTGCAATTAGCATTTGGTGATGAATCTCCAGCTCGTGCTACTATATTCAGATGGTTTAGAGAATTTAGACGAGGTCACAATTTTCTTCAGGATGAAGAGCACACAGGAATGCCAACCTCGGCAGTAATCCCAGATAATGTGTCTGCCATACGAAAACTGTTAATGGATGATAATCGCTGTATCTATCAAATGATACAGAAGGAACTTAAATTGGATCCGCAGCCATACACAAAATCATTCATGAAGAATTACATATGAAAAAAGTAGTTTGCCGTTGGATTCCCCATAATCTAACTGAGCATCAAAAAGAGGAGCGTGTCAGAATTAGTAAAGAAACTTTTAATATGCTGAATGATGGTGGCCACCGCATCATTTCTAAAATTGTAACAGGTGATGAAACGTACATACCGTTTTTTGACGTTCCAACACGTCAAGAAAGCAAAGTATGGGTGTTTGAAGATGATCCCACGCCGACAATGGTGAAAAAAACAACGCGAACTGAAAAAAGTGATGTATGCCGTTTTCTTCAGAAGTACAGGATTGGTCAAAGCCATAAAGTTGGATGGACAGAAGACAGTAACAGCAAACTGGTATACCACTAAATGTCTTCCAGAAATTCTACAAGAACTGAATGTTAGGGGACTAATGCTTCACCATGACAATGCATCTTCACATACAGCCAGATTAGCAGTTGAGTTTCTTAAACAAAGACAAATTAAAGTGATCGAACATCCGCGTATTCACCTAATCTAGCTATGTGCGACTTTTGGTTAGTCTTTAATCTAAAAAAGAACTTACGTAGACGTCGTTTTCATTCAGAAGATGAGATTGATGTGGCTATAATTGCATTTTTTCATCTATTCGAAGAAATAAATGGCTTGAGGCATTTAATCATTGAAAAATTCGTCTACAAAAGTGCATTGATGCTGGAGGAGACTACTTTGAACACACCTAAAATTTTGTAAGTATAAATTTAAAAACCTAGTTGTATCTCAAAAATTTCAGAGTGACCCTCGTACTTGTCCTGCGGAATATGAATATCAGAGCTTATAATTGAGTTAATGTTATCTTGAACTCTTATTTTGGTAAGCAAATTCATTATTTATTCTTACTTTTGATTCGTACTTGAAAATGTATTCATTAACATATAAAATTTTCTTCGTCAGGTTTTTCACGATGGAATATTTTCAGGAATTAACAGACTTTCCAGCCTCATCTTTTTCTTTAATTATATAAATCTTTAATTCTCAGTTTTGGAAGTTTTTAATCAATGTAGGTAGACTTAGTAAAAACTATATAATTAATCCATAAATTAAGATATGTATTATAAATGCTAAGTATATGCTGCTTTATTATTTTGTTAAAAATATTCTGAGGGACGATTGCTTTTTAAGCCTTTCTTAAAATTACTGCTAAATAAATCTAAAGTATTTTTTATTAATTCGTTGATGAGTTAACAGTTGTTAGAGCAAATGGTATCTGAAAATCCATTAAATATCATGGTTACCCCTTGATGAATCAATGATAATTATCCTCAACCGTTGATGGAGGAGATTGCATCCTTAACTCATTCTTTTGATAGATAATATTTTACTTCAAACGATAACAGTGATTTATTACAGTCTTGTTAGAATATACAGTGTGTTTTGAAACTTTTGTGTATTTTTTCATAAACGTGATTATTCTGGCCATGCAGAATTTTTTTAATTCTATCTGCATTAGTTAAATTATCATGCTGATTAAGAAGTATTTAAACTTTTTTGACATAATTTCATAAAGAAAATTAATAAAAAATGTAAGTTTTTGCATTATTCATAATTTTTTCCCTAACGTTTTCCAAATATTCCTCGAATATAGAACTGATTTTCTAGAGATACATGTGAAGTACTTTGAATATTATCGATCGAATGCCAAAAAGGCTTAAATAAGTTTTCATGTAGTAACAATTCTGCATTATATATACACATTGTAGTTCTGAATAAAGTACGTGTTTGTGTGTGTGTGATAAATATAAAATTCTGAAAACCCTTTCACATAAGAAAACCTGAAATAAAATAACCTGAAGCCTCAAAAGAAAAAAAAATGAAATTTTAATCAATAGCCTTCATTACTTCACTTCACAAGTGAAGTTAGTTCCTTTAATGACAAAGTAGAGATTTTTGCAACATTGCATTCTATGATATTATATAAATCCTTTTTCTAACAACTTATTGGGGTTATAAGTTCTTTTTTATTTGGAAGAAAAACAGCTTAAATCTAACATTCAAAAGAATCCAATTTTAATGAGGTCAGATATTCGACTTTTCCAAAACTCTTCATAGCTGACGACTTACATTTCCCGTATCAATAAATTTAAATTTTAAATATCAAATCCATATTTTAAAAAGCGTTGTTGGAAGACCTATTCAAAACCTCATTAATTCAAGTAAGGTTTTGCTCAGAAATAAATGATTGTAGGAGAGTTATTGTATCGTCCATGGTACTAAGTTTTAAATGCCTATAAAAAAGATAAATAATTTTTAATTGTTCTAAACATAATACTGGAATTTATGTAAACATGATTTTCAATTATTATAAACATGATCAATTAACATAAAAATACAACAAAATATTTACACTTATTTTGGATTTTACAGAGATTTTTTAACTCTCTAAATTCACACACGCACACAGAAATACACACTTTTGATACACACATACACAAGTTTAATGCACAAGGTGCAAACCGAGGATTCTTTTAAATGTCAACAAAAATGATAATTAAAAAATAAAAATATATAATTTAGACTTAAAATAAGCAAATTCAAATAGAAAGCTTCCTTAAATTTCAACAAAAATTAAAATTCGAGCTGAAGTTATGAAATTAAACATGGTTTTTATGTAGTATGTTTTTTTAATATAATTAAAAATGCTATTTTGTAAAATGCTACTTATGAATTAATTTTTTATTAGCAAATAAAATCAAATTGGTTTTTCACACACACACACACACACACACACACACACACACACACACACACACACACACACACACACACACACACACACACACACACACACACACACACACACACACACACACACACACACACACACATATATATATATATAGTACAGTTATTTTCATTATCAAAAATATATGCATCGGTAAAAATGAATTTAAATTTAAGTTCTTTGTATATATAATAAAGATACATTGGTCGATAAAACTAGTTATATAATTGTACACTTTAATAATTATAAAGGTTTAATTATCATGTATATCATTAGTAATTTAAATGAGATTTTACAATCATTACTGGCTGAAGATTGCAAAACCGCGATAATTGTTTTGTTATATTTTATAAATTGTTTGTTATAAATTTTTGAAAGTATTATTCAAGAATATCATTATAACTGTTTGTATAAAATGTGTATTATAATATCATTAAACTATAGTATTTGTAAAAATATTTTTTCTTATGTTGAAATTAAATATATTCATGAAAAATTTTACGAACATTTTACATTTTTTTTTAAAAAAAAAAAGTATCATGAAATAAACTAAATTCTAACTACTTTGCTATTTTTTCTCTAATATTTTACTCATAGCTCAATACATGCTAGCTGTTAAATAATTTCTGGCAACACAATAACGGAACACTAAGCAAGGATGATTGCGAAAATTATAAAAAAAAAATGATAGAACAAATATTTAACATTAAATAGGGGAACATAATATTTTGGTAGCTGCCTTCATGTTGGATGATACTTGATTATGTATATATTTTGTAGAATTGTTGTCATTCGATAACAGCTAAATACTTGTTCGCACTTGATCTGATAAAATAGCTCTGTTACATAGATACAAATTATAAGGATAAAATCTCTTAAGTTATTTCCTTTCAAGTGCTTACAAACATCTCCTCATTATCTCCTCATAAATGAACAGTATTCAAAATCCGTTTTATAATATCATGAATAACGATCTTTGAATTAGGATTTAATTTATAATTAAAAATGCTATTTTGTAAAATGCTACTTATGAATTAATTTTTTTATTAGCAAATAAAATCAAATTGGTTTTTATAAATAATTTAGTATAATATTAAATTTAAATACTTGTATCGAGCAAGTTTGGTGTATCTACAATAAATGTTTTTCGCGAAAGATTTAAACTGTTACCTTTTATAATTGATAAAAACATTTTTATGTCCTTATCATTTTAACTGTAATAATTTCAAGTATTTTGAAGTAAATTTACGTCTCTCTTAAGAATAAGTTAACAAGTTGATAATAAGGAAATATTTCCGGAAAACCATGGAAAAATTTTAGCTAATTGATTAAATACGAATTTTTATACTTTGTCTATTGCCTGAATATTTTTGAAGTTTTTTAGTACGAGAAATGAAACAGAGAATCCCCAAACACAATTTATTTAGATTTTCAGGAAACTTTATAGAAATTTCTAAAGATTTTGTTTGTTTAATTGTCACTACTTATACTTCAAATTCTCACCTGTAACATATATATAATACTGAAAATTTACTTGATGTCAGTGACTTATAAAACAGGTAAGGGTTTTTTTTTAATATTTACAATATTCGAGATATATTTGCGCTAGTTTTATATATTACTCATTATTTAATATCAAACACTGTGTTATACCGAAAAATCAGATTTAAAAATGTTATTTGTTTAATGTTTTTTTATCTTGTAAAAATAAAATATTGCGTGTATAATAATATTTGAATTCAAATAATTTATATGTACATATTTTTAAAATATTCTATTTGTAAATTTTTCATATTTGTAAATATTGTTAAATAATAACAATATTGTTATTTTTATTATTCAAATTATAATGTTTCTCGTATTCTAACAAATAATGATGTTGCTTACACAAAACTTAATTATTATAAGCAAACAATATATATAAGTAATGGAAATAAACTATATAAAAACATTTCTTTTAAAGTAATAATAAGAATAGATTTATGCATTAGTATCTATATATCCACTCTTTCAATTAATAGAATTTGTAAATGTTATTTATATTACGTTTCCAGACAAACATTTATGTAGTTACTCGGTGAATATTATTTTTAATATTTAAAATAAAGTGCCTAAGCAATATCTCACTAGAAGTGTAGGATAAATAACAAAATCTTTAATTATCTTAAAGAAGAAGTAATTAAACATATATGTAAATTGAAAATAAAAAAATCTTATTCAAATATTTCCAATTTTTCATTTTTAAAATTATTTATTTCATTTAACATTTATATTCAAATGTAAAGTAAAATAATAAAAGTATTCGAAATTAGTCTTATGATATGACGTAAAAATATTCTTAGATATTTCTTATTTTATTTAAATAAGTGTCTGAATATGTGTGTAATATATCTTATTATCTGAGTCTTTCTATATATTCAAAATATTTGTCAGTACTTAAAAAACTTGAGGAAAAGTTAATTGATTTGCTGTTAAATTGAAGTAAATCAAGTTCCTCCAAACAAAGAATCCATTTCTTTTTATTAGACTTCCGTATGTTTACTCTCGGAAATTGTGAATCAGATGACAATAGAAGCAGTTGAGTTGTGTGATAAGTAAATATTTAAAGGAGAAATTCTAACTATAATGATTCATATTTCTGCTTAAACATCCTTTTTTAAACTAATTTCATTTTAAGAAATATATAATGATTTTCTAAAAATATTTAAATTATTCAAATAAAATGATTCAAACATTTTTAAATGAGAATATCTTGAGACATTATAATGTGTTGCAAAAGAAAACTAATTTATCTATTTTTTTTAAACATGTATTAAAATAACAAAAGGAATTTTTCCATAAAATTAAAAAGTTGGTATTATAAGTTTGTACTTATTTCATACGCAGAAACTTTTCTAATATCTAAAATAAATTTCAATTTTACGTGTCAAGTTTTTTTAATGGTGAAGGAGTTTTATTTGTACAATATATGTTTAATTATATGAGGAATAATTTATAAAATGAAGTTGTAATTTATAGTAATAATAGCTGTGGCATTATTGTTTCGGAAACATTGAAAAGTAAATTTTATGAATTCATAATTTTACTTCTGTTTTCATAGTATATTTTCTTACAACAAAAAAAGTATTTTATAATATGTATGAAACATAAATTTTTCATTCAAAAAGTAAAATAAAATGTATTCAATAATAATTATATAATAGCAACAGTTAAGTAGATTTATTTGTACATTATTAAAAACTTTATTCACAATATTTTTCACATTCATACTGTCTAATAAATTTAAATATATAATGCAAATGGGAAAAAATGATATTTGATGTATGTTTTATTTAAAAATATTACTTTTAGTATAGCGAGAGAGTATATTTTAGCTATATAGCTATGCTATTCATTTTTATTTGAAATCTAATGTAAAATAATCATATTACAATATCTTACCATTATTTAACCAAACAAAAAGAAAATTAGTCAATTCTCTTTGCACACTGTAACAGATATTGTTAAAAACAGATGAAAGAAATCACTTATAATGTGACTTTTATTAAGTTTGCGGTGTTTTTTAATGATAGATTATAATGTTATTTTAAATTTGCAGAGTTTCATTTTTTGTTGCTGAATAATGAATTTTGGTGCAGGTATGTTTATGAAAGTGGATTCTGTTGCACACACAATTATACCCTAAGAGAAAATTGGAGTCATAAAATTCCTTTTAACTAAGTTTCAGCTTCCCATTTCTCCATTTATACAAGGAAAGCTGAACAGGAATTAGTTTGATATCATTAATGTTGTTAAATGTCCTCATTGAAATAAAAAAAATCGAATAAATATTGTTTTTGAGTATTTTAAATGTTATCCCTTCTTCATCCTACTTAAAATATCTATCAAATGTGCTATATATTCATGTTTGGTGAATTTTTTTTTATCAAACCTTGAATAGGATTATCATCAATGACTCTTGCTTTCTCGCATATTTAATACAGATCATGATGCATTTTGGACATTTTATCATAGTAATCGAAAATGTGTGTATTACCAATAATAAGGTGATTGCATCACATGGAATTGGAAAGACATAAGTAATACGTATGGAAATCCTGAAATGAAAGAAAATAATGGGAGTTAATATTTTCATGAAATATTAAAAATGTTTTTAATATTTTAAATTCTTACTTAAATAAAAAAATAATGTTTTTCTTATTATACCTTATGACAATATAAATGAGGGTATAACTTCATTTTAATAAATCCACTTTAATTTTAAGAACCCAAAGTAAACACGAATTCATAAAAAAACACTTACAATAACAATCATAAAATACTTTAAAACCCCTCAAAACACATTTCTTTCATCTGGAAACAAAGAGAATATGTTTCACCTCTTTATAAGGAGTGATCGATTTATGTGATGCTACAGCACCAAAGTGTACATTTAAGCACATTATGAATAACATATCTTATCATTTATAAAATAAATCATCGTTTAGGAAGTCTTCATGTTAATTCAAGTTAGTCTTCATTCATTCAAGTTAGTCTTCATTTGATATTATATATATATATATAAATATATATATATATATATATATATATATATATATATATATATATATATATATATATATATATATATATATATATATATATATATATATATATATATATATTAGTTTGAATTTTCTTGTCCTTATGTATAATTATTTAAAAAAATTAGAATTAGAATTTTTGATTTAAAAATTGAAAATGGAAATTTTTAGTATAAACAGATAATATAACCTGCAATATTTTCATTAGATTCAAAAGAGACTATTTAATAATTTTTAATTTAATATGATTTTTCGTTTTGAACATCTATGCAATGCATTAACATCTATTTATCACTGATAATGTAACTGTTAAATATTTTAATTCATATGAGTGATTTTTTCATGTTTTCACAAGTAGCTGAAATATGTTTATATTACTCTTATTATTTAAATGAGAAGAGAGAATTATACAAAAAATTCTACATTTGCACTTTACACTGAATCATCACCTTTCATATTTGTCTTTAATTTTATTGTTAATAATGCTTTCAATAAAACTACTAATGTTATAATTAACAACAACAGTAGATCAACAAACTAATTAACTAAAACTCAAAGGCAAAGCAAAAAGTTAAAAACAAAAATAATATTTTGCAAAAACATTTATCAGCTTCTCAGAAATAATATGTTATCTCATTTTTCTTAACTTTTACCAATAAATTCTAAGCTTAAAATATCTTCATTTATTTTATAAATATTTTCCTGACTTCGAAAATAAATTTTTCTTTCAGAAAAAAAAACTAATACCAAGAAATAAAAATTATAAACATCTGAACTATTTATTCTTTTTACTTTCCACTATGTTCTTAGAGCTTAGGATACAGGAGATTATGTAGCGCATTTTCACTTACTACTATATCTTATCTTAAGGGGTAATCTACTATTGACATCTCATCAATAGAAAATCTATAGATGCTTTTACTTCTAACTGTTTCTTTTTGCAATTTCGTTACTCAATCATAGAATACGTAAAATGCACGAACATTATTTTTGTTTTTATAACACAGAAAAAGTAATGAGTCTTAAAATCAATAATCATAACAAATTATGTGAAATGTTACTATCTTTCAAATTTTCTAAATTTCGTCACATGTTTTAATTTAGGAAATCAGAATATTTTTATGCGTGTTATCAATTTCATGACTGAAATTTTTTATAGATTTCTCAAAATTAAATGCAACCAACTGATTAAAGCTTTTAGTCTGTTTTACAATATCCTATAATCATTATTAGTATAGTCACAATGCAGATTAAAAATCATTGATAGATTAAATGTGCTTAAGGACAATATTGTCTTTCGTTTGAAACTTTGTTTCATGTTGTATTCTTGTGATCGCCATATATATGAGTGAAAAATAATCAGTAATTAATTTAAATATTTGATAACGAGTTTCACATATTATAATAGTTTGAAGTTATCTTGTCTCTTGAAATTAACTATCATTGATATACCTTGTATGAAATAGTTTTATTAGACTCAAGCACACTACAAAGGTGCATATGGCAACCATGTTAATACTTATCTAATATTTATGGATATCTATACGTTCTTATTCTCTTCCTCAATCAGAAAATGGATTATAGGTATCATTGCAAAAACTTCATCCAGATATTAATGAATATGTTTGACGTAACTGATATTTGTATCCCGCTTCAATCTGGTGTAATTGATACATATAAGACGTTTTCATATACCCTAGAATACACGTAATAGTGCTTATAGCTTTCTTTATACATGATAGAATTATCCAGCAAAGAGGCAGATGGATCTTGTAAGCGATACTGGCACTAATTAGTTATATGTTAGTATCTCTTTCCCGCTCTGTTTCATTATATATAGATAATAAATATTGTTGGCTGTTTGTTAGGGTACAAATTAGTGATAAATAATTTATTTAATTAAATTTGGACACTTAAATTTTATTTATATGTAACTTTTTCTAATTGTGACTTAATTTTTTTTCATTTTCTGGTATTCATATTTTAAAAAGTACAAATTTCGAAATATTATTAAATATTTTACAGATAAATAAGACTTCGACTCCAACAGATAAATACTAAAAATTTAGGTACAATGACTTGAAAAAAGGGAAAATACTAATCTAATCTTCTATTTAAGTAATTATTCTAACAAAATAAACATACTTATTTTTACGAGGCATTTAACTAAAAATAATTAAAATTAAACTAAATTACTATTTAAAATTAGAAAATTAATTTTTCCATTTACATTTTTAGTGTTACAGTTTTTTTTGAAAATTATCTTTAATTATTTTATTTAAATCTATTACAACAGTATTTTGTTGTTGATAAATGTAACTCAGAAAATAATATTCTAAAACATTAATTATGTCTTTCATGGGTGTTGATAATCAAAGTAAAATAACACACATCATATATTCACTATTACTTAGTTAAAACGCTCTAGGATGTACCATATATATATATATATATATATATATATATATATATATATATATATATATATATATATATATATATATATATATATATATATATATATATATATATATATATATATATATATATATATATATATATATATATATATATATATATATATATATATATGTATATCGGTTCAATTAATAAATTTATAATTTAATACAGATAGAAATAAAAATATAAATAGTTTTTAAGTCTTTTATAAAGGGAACAAGAGCATAATAATATTCTATTTGAAAGTTCTTTATATTTATATAAAGAAATAAAACCGATTTATTTTAAGGACAAAAAAATTAACTTTATATTTTAAAAGTTATATTCTATCTGAAAGAAATTTTAAAGCTTATAAGCATAATTTACGATAATTATTTCTTGATTACTTTTATATAATTTATGAAAAGAGAAAGAAAAAAATATTTTTGTGTGCGATTTAATATATTTAAATATATATTTAAAAAGGGAACAATAGTCATTAAAATGCTTTTCATTTTAACTAAAATAAATAACTAAATATTATCAAAACTAAATTAATAAATTCCTAAAATTAAAATAAAATAATAAACTATGAAAATTCTATTACATTCACTGCACCATTTTTTTCATATCTTATTACAAACATAAATAAAAATATTTAAATACTAAGAAAATATTTTTAATATAATTTATAGAGTATATATAACAATCTCCCAAAATTTTCTTTGAAGTGTACTTTAAAATATTGTGATTAAACTTTAAATGCAAATAAGACATTAAAGAATTTAGAAATAAGACAATATTTTTGAAATTGTTGAAAATTTAGGAAATTTCACCTTTGATTAATAAAATTCTAAGACATGTGTAACTGAATAGTAGTATGATTGATATATCTGTCAGAAAAGGTATATATTTGCTTATGAAGTCAGATAATTAGCTGTTAAATTATGTTCATCTGTATCAAGAACGAATATTATTTTTTTTGAATTAAAGTCTAAAATACTAACTTTAGTAACAAATGAAATAATTTAAAATGAAACATCGAAGCCTAAGTACATAATTTTCATGTGTCATATATAATGAAATTTGCAAAAACATTTTAAAATGTTAAGATCCACAACAGTTTGCTTAAAGGAACAGAAAAATACACATTTTATTTCAAAAATGTGTTCGAAAAATGACATAACAGGGAAAAAATATCTTATGAAGACATATTTTTCTGTTAAAATGTGTTAGACTAAATATTTCAAATAAACAAGTGATTTGGAACATGTCTTGCCAGGGAACTCTACGCACATTAACAGATATATTTAAACATAATGGTTTTTGTGTTTAAATATATCTGTTTATGAGCTGTCTGATGTCTGTTAATTTCTGTCTGAATTCAGAAGGATCTTTACTATAGAAAGAGTTACT
The DNA here is from genome assembly GCA_037975125.1 of Latrodectus hesperus. Classification (NCBI taxonomy): domain Eukaryota; kingdom Metazoa; phylum Arthropoda; class Arachnida; order Araneae; family Theridiidae; genus Latrodectus; species Latrodectus hesperus. The sequence goes on from CM075858.1 coordinate 32,710,472, forward strand.
AAATAGACTTTTTAAGTCACTTCTAGATCAAAATATATTAAATTCAAAAGTCTAATACAAAATCTTACTTGATATATTATTAGTCAGTATATTAACTGCAAGTAACGTATAATCCATGATTCCAAATTCTGAATTTTTTTGGCGATGAAGAAATGTTGCCAAGGTGACGTATCGTTACGTGCACGATAACGTAAATACTAGGGTTACCAAAATAGAATTTTCTGCATATAATTCCTATAGGTCTCCATATGTATGACGTAATATAAACCAGGTTGCCAGATACATAAGAAAATCCGCCAAAAAATCTTCACTCTTAGAATTTGGCATCCTGGATTATATGGCACCTATGACATGACAACATATCATTAAAAATAAATGCAGCATAACATTTTTCTATCTGAATAAATTCGGTATTTGTTTTCATATAGTAAGACACTTTTCAAAAGAAACTAAACATTTAGTTCCAATATATTGGTTTGATTGGAAAATTAACTTGAACTGCTCTCAAATAACCAGCATTTTAATTATAATATATCCAGATATAACCATAATTTTTCTCAAAGTAATCTTGCTCCCATAGGTTTCCCCTAAATGCTAAAGATAAGAAACTAACATGCTTCATAATTTTAAACAAACTGTTAGTAAATTATATTTCAATATGCATTTGTATTAATATGTTTATATTTGTTGATTTCTAATGAAGTTTTATCTTCTCTATTTATTCCATGCACAGAACAATGTTGACTTTTTTTATTATTTATTTCGAATTAATTTTTCTTAATAAGCATAACACATCACGTCTGTTCATTTTATTTTCATTCTGTGCTTAACAAATTATAACGAATCTAAGTATTGATTCTCAATAATATTATATATTATATTAAATATTAATATTATATATATTACTATAGGTTTAAATATATATTTAAACCTATAGTAATAGTTTAAGTTATAAAATATTAGTTAAAATAATTTTCATCAATAAATTTGAGAACTAACCATAAAATTCATACTTTGCCCATCTAAATATATTCTATTAGTTGACTATTTACGCAGAGTTTTGCTTATAATAATCAGCATACATATTAAAACCCTTGTAATGCAAAATAATGCAAATATTTTACTGAATTTTAATAACAGTACATATGTTCCGCATATACTTGTATATTACCTTATAAACATTTAAAATAAATATTTAATCATATTACAAGATATTACAACTACATTATTTTTTTTTACTTTTTCAGAATATTTTCATTTCTTATATTAATCATAAAAAATGGTTTTCAAGATAATCATAAACAAAGAACAAGTTTTTCAATCTAATATGATGATATAATTTTGGGACTTTTTTTTTATCATTTATCTTGGTGTTTTTATCAAAAGTAATTCCATTGTAAGATATAAAAATGCAGTAAACCCTTATTTTATGACTATGACTACTTTCAGTTCTCGGTTAAACATGGACGATATTTTTCACTGTAAGGGTGGATTTTATTTCATTCCTCCGAGAATAGCTTTTGGAAACTCATACTTTTTCATTTAATCATGATAAAGCTGTCTTTCATTTTAATAATTTTTTTCTAAATATCCTGAAAAATGTCGTTTTCTAGAATGGTTTCATCATTTCTTGTGTTTTTAAGGACATAAAATATTAATAATAAGAAATTGCATTGGTGCTCAGTCGCGAATTCTACCTCTCATTTATAAATTTTCGGTAGTGTTATTAATCATATGAGTTTATAAGTTATTTTATGTAGTTAGGAAAAAAACTTTTTATATAGTTAGAAAAAAAATAATGAAAAATGTAATAAATAAAGATAAAATAAGTCTTTTTCTCACTTCTGCTATGCTTGGTATGTTTATAAAGCGGAATTATAGTAACACTTTTAATTGCTAATATATATTACAAATTCTGAAATTTAATTTGAAGGCAAAAACGAAGAACATTTGATTCCAGGCACTAAGATCATTGATATGACGCAAAAGAAATATGATAAAAACTTACCCTTTTTTAAAATGAATTTTTTGTTCAGATATTAATTTTCCAGCTCATGTCTAACTAATTAAAATGTAAGTAGTAAAACAATAAAGTAAACAATTTTAGCAAATTATTTCATTTCTGATATTTCATTATAAAGTATTTTTAAAAAAAATACCTCATGCATGTTAAATTAATGTAATTATGTAATAAATTAAGAAAAAACTATATAAAAACCAAACACTGATACAATTTATAGAATTATATATGAAAGGAGTTGTGATGTGTATTTGATATACTGTATACTTTTCTTGTTAGGCTGACCACTTAACTGGGACATATGCTTCCCACCCCAGGGCCCTCGGTCATGAAAACAGTTATGGGCACTGTAGGTCTTGGCCCACATGGGCTGTCGTGCCATGGAGTTTAGTTTAGTTAGTATACTTTTCTTAACTATATTTTGCAATTATCATCATATATATAAAAAGAAAGTTTTCATTATAGTTTACCATACTTAAAATTTATTTGTATTCAAAAATAATAAAATTAACAATTTTTTAGACAATAAAAGTAATATTTAGTATTGGCAATGTATGTTTCTTTCGACTCTTTTACGAAATATTACTATCATATTCCCTATAATCTATTAATAATGGAATCTTTCTGTCTTCTAATCTAAATTGCTGTTTAAAATTATGAGTTTATAAAAACTATAGAATTTAATTTCCTTCAAAATGTTAAGTAAATATTTCAATTGACTTCAAAAATATATATTTGAGTCATCAATTAAATCAAGGTTAGTTGTTTCAACAGAGTTTTCCAAATGGTGGAATTATTATTAAAAATATATGTTGCATTATATAATTGATTTAAATATATCTACGCTACTCATGTTTAAATACATCATAGCTAAAAGTAGGACAATTATTTGGATAAAATTACAAATATGAAAATGATGTTACATTTTCTCTACTGATTGTATATGGCATTCTAATCAGATACTCTTTACTTTTAGAAAAGTTTTATTTAATTTTCTCCTCTAACAAAATGCCAATTTAATCAGAATATTGTTGCAACTAAAAGTAAATACATCTGCTGCATAATACGGACCTTACTAAAAGAATGGCAAGGGATTTTTGTGTAATTATTGTTAGCCAGTATATTGCTTTATTTAAAAGAAATGTTCTTAACTTCCTAAATAAGAGTGTATAGTTCAATACTTATAGAATTTTAAATGTCAGAATTTGCATAATAATATGCGTCTAGTGACAAAATATGATACATATCCCTATTCGTCAAATTCTTTAAAATTTCTTGTCTAAACCCTTTTTACAAAAAGCTTTTTCATGTCAGCTTGATATCACGTCATCTTAACATTATGGATACTGTTGATATAACACGTTGGATACGTTTCTTCTTAGGAAATATTTGTAATAGCTTTCAGACGTAAAACCTAGTTTTCGTTTTTTAATTTCGAAACTTAAAATTGAATTCAAAGTTATTATGTAATCCATGCATTTTAAACTTTATTTAAAAAAACTTCATGCAGTATTTTAATTTATTTAATTAATATATTTATAGAAATTTTATTTTTTTATCATAATTATCATGCACATCATTTTCACAGATGGCTTATATACAAGTCGTGATGAATAACTCAAAAGTTTCGTTTAAAGCAAAAACGTTTGTATACATTAGAATATAATGTGCAGTTGATTTTTAATACTGCAATTAATGCAATGCTTAGGTTATAAAATATTTAAACTTCCAAGAAGGAGTATTTTATGTAGTTGATATAATGTAAAAGTATATTTTTATTGGTGTAAATCTTGTTAATGCTAAAAGGGAGAGAATTAACCTTAGGCAGGGAGAAATGTCACAATGCTGCTCATAAAACAATGCTGCTCAGATTTTTCATAATGTGGAGATACTATAATACATGTTGTTTCTTGTAACAATTAGACATCTAAAATAATAAATACATTATAATAAAGTGAAAATTTGTAATAAATAAATTTGCTTTGTTTTTAGATTACTTTTATCTAAACTTTATAAAAGTCAAAAATTCTGAAATAATAAAATTTAATTTATTTCGTAAATTTTAAATGTATACAAAAAATGTTTTTCTTATTTTTATCATGTTACTAACTTTCTTAATACGAATAGAGAATATTAGTACTTCTTTATACTATGGCATATAAAAGGTTGGATTGCATGAGAGAATTAAGGAAAATGAAGATGAAAATTCTCACCTTTATATTAATGGAGGATAGTTTTTAACACAGATAATTCAGTGGTAGTATTATTGGTGAATATATGTAGAATATTTTAAATTAACAAACACAATATTTGCATGATCAAAGAACTGAAATTTTATTTTGCTTACAAATTAAAATGATTTGTTTAATAAAATGTATATTTTAAATTATTCTAGACTACACTGTAACAAAAACAAAATAGGAAAATACTTACATAATCAATAATGAATTTCTTTTTATTTATAATTTATAAGCTTATTTATTTCTTAATATAGTTCGACCTTTTTAATCGAAAGTTAAAATTTTACATAATTTTTTTCTTAACTTACAGTCAAATATGGGGAAAATAATTGAATACAGAAACAGTGAATTTAAATAAAACTTCTGATAACTTCATCATCTAATAAAAGCTTGAAGTAATTTATGGTAATAATTTTAGATAATAATTATATCATATAAAATTAATTAAATTTTATAGATACTCAAAATCTTAAATTAAATATAAATTCTAGTTAATTAAACTAATAAAAATGCATATTTTTAAGTTAATTCTTGTTATGTTCCCCAGCTTTTTAAATTTGTGTAGTAATATTATGCGTGGAAGTCAATATTTTTTACATTGCAAATTAAACCATATATGGTTACTCAAATTATTTTCTTTATTTGTTATTACTTTAAGAAAATTTTAACACCTGGCAAATAATTTAAAAGTTATTAACGTAATTATATTTATCAATTGAAATAATTTTAGGAAACAAAATAATTAATATTTTTTCTTAAAAATTATTTTAATATAAATTTGGATATTGAAATAACAACGCAATGTTTAGAACAGGTAAAAATAGCTATCATTTAATATGCATAAATAATATGACGCGAAGGCAAAATGATTATGTTTACAAACAATAAGTAGAATCCTAGCGATGTGAAATTAGTGAAAACAGTAGCATTCCTTGGCATTTAAAAAGCCCTTTGCTTGATTATGCACAATATTGATCTTATTTTACTGAACAAAAACAGGCAATTCATTCGAATCTGTTCAGGTTTAAATCCCACTTTACCAACCATAGTAGCTGAAAGAGAGGCAGTTTCATCATATATTGATCAGATATTTTCCATTCAGGTCAGAACAAAATCGAATACCCTTTATAACTAAGAAGGTCAGAACCAGGCGAACAACACTTGACCTACAATTCTTGCGTTACCTTGTTAAAAGATGGTGTGCACGCCTCAAAATATAGAACAATTACTGCCATTAAGATGTCGGTAATATAATTATGAATCAACGATCTCTCTGAAGACTCCAAACAAGAATACCACTATCAGAATACTACACAAAAATTGGATCCGCTATCAACGAAATGTCATTTCTCAAGTCAATTAAGGTGGATATTCTTAAGAGGACTTGCACTAAATGGCTTAAGACTGTCTATTACGCAGAATCATTAACATCGTACCACTGAAAGGTGAATAATGAACTTACGTCAAAGAAATCCATTGTCTGATTAATTTTCTTGATGTGATTGTAAGGATTGCAAAAATGACTCAATGATATGTCTGTTTTCTCAGGCGCTAGTAATGGAAAGGAGTTGAAATTAAGTGATCATTTAGAATTGCCTTAAGCAATCCATCGATTCGATACTTTCATAACACTAGTAATGTTTCACAGAAAAATTCATAATTTTGGAAAAAAAAGTTTTATTAGCAGCCAGTTTGAATCCAATAAAAATAATACTTATTGTCATCTCACTCCATAAATTTGCAAAAACATTATACGAAGTCGAAATTTCCATTTTTGAAAAATATTAATTTTATATTCGAAAAATGTTAAAATTTTATAATAACTTGTTTATTGCAAATTTTTATTCAAATTATATTTCATTACATTGCTTTTCACAACATAAATATTGTCTGAGAAACATATATTATTTTAAATAACTTTTATTTTCCATGTTGATTTTTATTTTGTTTATATCAAGAATTTGAGCGATTAAAATGATTTTAAACATTAGAGATGAATAACTTTGCTTTTACATCTTCTTGAGAAAGATTACTATTCTATTTTAATTCAATCACGTTAAAATAAAAAATTAACTAACCACAACTTAAACTTTAAAGAATACTTCTTATTGCTTATAAGTATCAATAAAAGTTTTTAGATTTTGTTAATAAATTATTCTATTTCAACATTAATTATCAAAATACTTTAGAGTTTTCTAAAACGATTTACATAGTTACATATGAATTTATATTTAAATAACCTTTGAAAATATTGCATACGACTGACTTTCATTAAATGTTTTCTTACGTAAGATATTCAGGTTTTAAATTAAACAGGGAAATAATTGGTTTTTTAATAAACATTAATAAGACATTTATTTTGTCAGAAAGACATCATTATTTTTTCTAAATTAAAAATGGTATAGTATTAGTTTGGAAATAACTAAGCCATAAATCATATTAATGATTTAAAAGCGATTTAAATAGTTTAATTATTTGTAAATTAATAATAAATATCATAAATACTTTAACAGTTTTAAGATAAATTTGTAATAATAGAAAGAGAAATTTTTTCAACAGAAATTACTTTAATTATTAAACTAAACAAGTGTTTAAATTTTATAACTAATAAACGACAAAAGCACATATTACGGTTAAATATACTCATTATATTCCAGTAAAGAACGATGTATTAAAGACTTCTTTATTATTCGCTTTGAAGGAAGTCATTAGCAGAAAATTTAAGTACTTTTCCTTAAAAAGGAAATGAAATAACGTGTACATTTTAGTGGGAAATGACGTATGAACTTTAATATTTTCCACTAATTTCAGTCTTTAGAATGAAATTAAGTAAAGGAAATAAACTTACCTTATGTCTCCAGACAATGATAATGGGATGTAAATCAATGTGTTTATTTAATTTTACTTGTATTAATTTTTAACTCAATAAAAATTAATAATGTTGATCCTGTGTTTATATTCTGAGTATTATAGTTAGAGAAACATTTTTTTTAAATTATATATGTGCTGTTTTAAAGTTTTTGTACAATTGTTTCTTATTTTGTATAATTTTTGAAATGTATCAATTTCTCTAAGTCATTAAATAATAGTCATTGATATCATTATTGTATACTAAAAAAGTCCTCTAACTACATGTATCGGTCTTTATGTTTCTCAATATTAAATGAATTTCTACAGTCTGAATGTCTTAGACATAATGTACATATTTCAAAGGAGAAAGTCTTTGATTTATCTTTCTATATAGCTTTTCAATCTATTTTAACTTATCTCGCTTTTACTTTTGAGGTATAAATAAATATGAGTTTTCTTTTATAATAATTCAAGTATTTTGTTTTTACTTAAATTATATAATTAAACATGATGTTTTTAGCAAAAATGTTACCCTTATTTAACAATTGATGAATGAATATTCAAATTAAATTGTAACTGTTTACTGAGAAGTTAAAAATTTGTAATATATTTTACTTAAAATCAGGAATGAAATACCATGTATGAGTACATTCTACAAGATAGAAATAGATTAATTTTTTAAATTAATTAATTATATAAATAAAATAGATTGAAAAATAAAAAGTGTGTCGCGAATTTTAAAAAAATTGAAGAATTTCTTGCATTTTATTAAATTTTCTTACATGTTTTATCACATAAATATTTTGACTGAATTTCATTGAACTCTTTCTAAATTATTGAAAGTGTTAAAAGTACAGTACATATTACCGTGTCAGAATAAATTGCACTAAACATAAGCCAGATGTATTCGTTCATGCAACTTAAATGACATTCTTTAAGGAAAACAAATTTATTAATGCATCATTTATATACTTTAAAATGTATTAACATAGTATTTTAGAGCATTTTAAATAAAATAGTGCAAACAATTAAGTGAGATATGTTAGGTGATCAAAATACAAAACAAACATTATTTTTCTTACTACTTAATTTTATTCATTACTGTTAAGAATCTTAAAAATTATTTCCATTATCAAAATACTTTCTTTTCTTGTTATATTTAAGAAATATCGGACTTTTATGGGAAAAAATTGAAATTTAAAACACAGTGTGTAGTTTTGTGTGCTGAGTGTAATGGATTTTTCATATTAATTGGTATATGAGATAAATTGCATTATGTAATACTATATATTTGGGATATTTAAGATGTTCTCCATCAATTAATCGGATAACTAATGATTCAATATAGAAAATATATTGAATATAAATTCAGACTATAATAATTCTCAATAAAACGAAATATTACTGATTCATACCGTGAAATACCTTTTAAATTACAGGTTTGCATAAGATAACAATGCAAAATTAATGTTTCTAGTCATTTTAAAGATTTTAATTACATAATCAGATTATGTAATTGATCCTTCGTAATGAAATAATAATTTTAATTAACAGTGTTCGATCTAGCAGTCACATGGTTAGCACTCTTGACTTCCATTTAACAGTTCATTAGTTTGAGTCCCATTTAGGGCAATGATATTTCTTGTAGCTCTGAATTCGCTTCATAAGATAACAATGCAAAATTAATGTTTCTAGTCATTTTAAAGATTTTAATTATATAATCAGATTATATAATTGATCCTTCGTAATGAAATAATAATTTTAATTAACAGTGCTCGATCTAGCAGCCACATGGTTAGCACTCTTGACTTCCGTTTAACAGTTCATTAGTTTGAGTCCCATCTAGGGCAATGATATTTCTTGTGGCTCTGAATCCACTTCCTGCCAATCTAATTAGCCCTCTGGAGCAAAATGTGACTGTTGAAGGGCAACGGACCAAACTTAATTAGAAATAATGTTTACCATTTCCAGGCTAAGCACAGTTTGACATATTATGCACTAGAATGAGTTTTTTATTTTTATTTTATATGTATACATATTTTTTCCATACTGATCAATTAATTTTTATGACACAAACTGTCAAGAACTGATCAGTCGGATGCAAGTGTTTTTTTATGAATTGTTATATTACGGATCTCTTATTGCAGTTTTCTTTTTCAAAATTAAGATATTTTTGTTAAAATTTTTCCGGTTTAATTATTTCCTACCTCATATGCAATTTACGTTGTGTTTCACAATATTTTAGCAATTTTTTATTAGAATAAAATTTTTATGTTGGTAATTTTATGAAGTTTTTGGAGTTTAATGATCATAATTCTTTTTCGGCATTTATTTTAATTTTTATTTTATAACTTTATCACTATATTCATATTTTTGTACCTTCAACTTGTAAAGCCATTGTTTTAGTGATTAATTATAACTACAGATTGTGTGTAAAGCCTTTATTTTAATTATACCTCCTATATTGCCATTTTTTAAATTTTGTTCAGGAATAAGCAATGCTCTTACATAAGTTCAACATCTCGTTATAAGTTAATTCTCAATTTTAATTCCTTTTTTTTATTCTTTTTTAAAGTATTTTAAATTCTTATACTTCTAATACCTTCATTTTTTAATCAATTGTGTTTTTTATTTGTAAATATTATATTATTTTTTAAATGTTTTTACATCGCAAAGTACATTTAATTACATTTTGTAGCTTTTCTATTTTGCAAAATTTTTTCCTGTGGTGTGTTAATCTTTTATTCTTTTCGTAAATTTAAAACGGTAAAAACAGTTCATTTGTGTATTATTTATTCTTTAATGTTATTTCACATAAATACAAATTATTTTCTCATTGTCTCTAACTCATTTTCTCAATAATTTTTCTTTCTTATTTTTAATTTCATATTTTCTTCTATTTTCGTTCCTTTGAATGTTAATTAATGTATTCTAAAAGACTTTTTTGAAAATGTTTTCTAATTTTAAATTATTTTTCTTCGTTTGTGTTTTCATTTATTTTGTTGAAAATTTCAAAAAGGATTTACATTGTATGTATTGATTTTTAATAAAACTTTTATAAAACTAATTTACAAAAATACTTTAACTTTATTAAACACACGTCCATGATACAAAATAAATTATTAAATTTGTAAGTAAAGTTTTTATTTGGTACATTTAAGCTCATAGCACTTATTTTTATAATTATTTTTATTATTTTCTTTCTAACATTACGCAAGACATACAAATTTAAAAAGTAACAATGTGTAAGTCCTAAATTTTCGTTTTTCAAAGAAAATCTAGAAGATTTGAATATTTTCAAGAAATGCTACCTTAAAAATTTTAAAATTTTCATTTAATTAAATTTTCATTTTCATTTCAATAATTTATTTTCATTATTAATTTTTAGAAAATGTTAAGCAAAATTTTTAAAAATCTGTGTGAATTAAATCATAATTTCTATGAACAAAACACGCGTTTTTATATTGTTTTTGAAAAAAAGGTGTTTAGTATTATATTTATAGCAATGAAAAATATTAAAATTTCCAAATATTAAATAAAAAATGTAATTCAGACTGAAGATCGTCTTTACTAATTATAGTATTAATTATTATTATCGGTTAATTTATATAATTAATATTATTTACTGAACTTATAAAATTAAATAATAATTTTAATTGAAATTATAATGCCCTTATTTGAAATATCTAGCTTTTAAGTGTATATAAATTAGCAAAGTATAGCAAAAGCAAGCAAAAATTAGCAAACTAATTTAATAAATTAGCAAACAAAATCTTGCAAACATAAAATAATCCTAATCTTCATATAAGGTTTGAAAATAAAATTAAGTAGTTGATCAGAGAGAGAGCGAAAGTTTAGTATTTCCATTCTTTAAAAAATAATTACAAAATAACCCATACTTTTATCAAAATATTATATTAATATTTTGTTGATTTTTTAATAAAATCATTTTTTAAATTAAAGATCTAGTTATCCCAGTTACAATTATTACAATTTAGCAATTTTAACTTATTTTAAAGCTAACAAACCAAAGAAGCAACTATAGAAGGGAAATGAATTAAAATTACGAAATAAATTAAGCTAATAAATTCATTTTTTGTTAAGAACAAATATGTTTCAAATCTAAAGGAGTATAACAATAACTAATCAAAATGAGTATAGTAGATAGGTGCAGATTTCAACAATAATCCATAAAATTTTATCTTTTACCTTAATCAAATTAGCTAAAGAAACCGCACACTTACAAGATTTAGGTACATTCATTACTAAAAATCTAACTTCAAATCTACAAGCAGTTAAAAGTACACTATCAGTTATGAGAAGTTGCATTTGCAATAATTTTGTAATGTATGAAACAATTTCATAAAACTTATTTTAAGAAACAAGAAAGGAAACAACTGAATTATATTGTAAGTTAAATTATACTTTCTTTTCAAACTGTGTGTGTGTGTGTAAAGTCTAAATTAAATGTTTGAATGCATATATAAAAGGTTAACATTTTACTATATTTTATAAAGAATAAAATGGAATGATTACGTATAGTAGTAATTTTGTAAGAATAAACCAGACTACCCTTGCGGACACAACTTTTTATTTGAATTAAAATTCAAAAAATCGTTCATTTAATTAAAATATCATACTAATATTTTGAACTTAATGATTTTTAAATAAAATTATTTTTTTATATTATTCAAGTTAAAATTGTAATATTTTAGCATTTTTTAATTATTTTAAACCTTACAAAAATAGTTACAATGTAAGAAAAATTTATTAATGTTATTCATTTTGATAAAATAAATTTTAATACTTCATTTACATATTAAATACTCTTGTAGTAAACCTTAATGCATGTGATCTTATAAAGGAAAATATTTTAAATGTGAAAATTTTATGCAAAATTTCCACATATTAAATATCTTTTTAAATGTTTTTTTATATTCGGAGTCTGAAATTTAAAAAATATGTTACCACAAACTGAAAATGTACAAAAAATATCTATTATCATTAAAATAATTGAAGAATACTACTATTATTCTTTTCGATATAGAAAAAAAGTTTTCTTTTTGAAATATTGGTGTGATAAATATAAATATTTTTGTAATAATTTTGTAACATTTTTGAACTGTTATAATTTTGTAAACATTATTGAAAATATTAATATTTTAAGAACTTTATAAAAATAACAATTAAGAATCAACATGAATTAAAATATAACCAGTTAAATATCTCACATTCAAATGATTTGGTGAAAAATTCTATTTTTTTCTTGAAATGAATGAAAATGACAGATTCATTTTAACACTCAAAATATTAGAAATTCTGTGCATACACCATTATTAAGAGTTTAGCAAAATTACTGATATCCCAACCATGATATCGCTGCAAAACGTGCTCTGGAAGTTGATATGAAGTTTTTTTTTTTTTTTTTTGGAAACTGTAAGCTGTCTTACAATATTTAAGATATTTGACACTTTTTCAGTTCTCAAATAGTTTTGTGTTTTATTTAAGTGAAACTTTTGTGTTCTATGAAATACTTTACGAAAACTATTCGAAATATCTTCATATTTGAAAAAACCAAGATCATAAATTTTCTATATGAAAAAATGTTTTCGCTTAAATATCGTAAGGAAACGTAAATAAAATCACCATTGAAGGTAATGTTTGGAAATTATTCCTAAAAATGTAAGCAACTAAATTCATTTAACCCAAGATCAAATAATTGCTAATCAAATATTACAACTTTATAATTATTTCTAAATAAATTAAAATTTGAAGTAATCACATTTAGGAAGCTTATTTTTAATAAATTATAATTTATAATTTTTATTCATTAAATTCTATTTAAATGTATTGTAAATTTATTAATGAGAAACTGCAATATATTTTTAAAATAATAATAATTACAAGTTCGAATTATTGCTAAATTATATTTATATTTGATTATGGTAAATAAAACTTATCAAACTTAAACTAAACATATCATTGAAGATAAATATTAAATTGAAATATAAGATTTTATTTAAACTTAAATAAAATATATTTGTATCAGACTGAACTATCAACGCATTTATCACTTCTTCGTATATAATTTACTATCGTTATAACAGGAAAGCACATCAATCTCAATGAATTTATTTGCGTATTCTTCATAAGTGCTCGTGATATCTATATAATTCTCATATAAGTAAAAAAAATTAAGATTTAAATTAAAATTTTGTAATATAAATAATATTTGTTTACATTAGGCTCAAAAACTTGAAAATATTTTTCCTCACAAATTATTGTAGTATCAATGTCAGAATGTTAATTAAGCTGTAAATGTTTTATACGAGGAATTGATTGGCGGCTGTACACCATTATAAAATCTGACACAAAATTAATTTTCTTCTCTCCTGTTTTTATCAGTGAATTAAGTAGAAATATATTACACACACACACGCACGCAAGCAATGTATTACGTAGCTATTTCCTTGTCTGGGTGGAACTAAGAAGGGTTGTTAAAGATGTAGATTTTCAAAAATAAGTTTATTATTACATGAACATTTCTTAGTGTGACGACCAACCATAACATCCGTAGCACATCTGCTCGGTAGGAGAGCTCAATCAAAAACACCTCGAGAAAACTTAATCCCCTTAAAGAATACATCATACTGGTCAGTCATTCGTGGAAAATAGTGGCGCATGATGATATCATCGGTCAGTTCCTTAACCATATTTGGTAATGTACATTTCGAATTCGCAAAAAGGGTGGTGTAACTCATACATTTGTTAAAAGGGAGCAAATATACAATAAAACGGTAAAAATTACAGGATACGAAAAACGAAGATTTTACACACACACACACACACACACACACACACACACACACACACACACACACACACACACACACACACACACACACACACACACACACACACACACACACACACACACACACACACACACACACACACACACACACACACACACACACACACACACACACACACACACACACACACACACACACACACACACACACACACACACACACACACACACACACACACACACACACACACACACACACACACACACACACACACACACACACACACACACACACACACACACACACACACACACACACACACACACACACACACACACACACACACACACACACACACACACACACACACACACACACACACACACACACACACACACACACACACACACACACACACACACACACACACACACACACACACACACACACACACACACACACACACACACACACACACACACACACACACACACACACACACACACACACACACACACACACACACACACACACACACACACACACACACACACACACACACACACACACACACACACACACACACACACACACACACACACACACACACACACACACACACACACACACACACACACACACACACACACACACACACACACACACACACACATATATATATATATATATATACATTATAACTTTATAGAAGTTTTAGTGTAACAAGGATAGTTATGAAATTCAAAACCTTTACATATATCCCTACAGAATTTTGACATATTACCTAAACTTAAATTAATCAAATTTTTTGAGTTTTATTGTTAGATATTAACAAAAGAAAAATTGTGGAAAGAAAATTTAACAAAATAAAATTTCTCTTTCCGTTAGTATAAAATTTTATCTTAAATTTGATTAGTACTTAAATGTATTACAATATTTTCCCTATTTCCATAACATTCATAATTTACTTTATGAAACAATGAAAATAAATGTATGTTCTTTTACAGCATGCATAAGGGGTATTTAATATATTAAAATTTTCAAGAATTATTCTTTGATAAACTGCAATGTAAAAATTTTGGCAAATTATATTTGCATAAACTTTGCATAAACTTTTGACATAAATGGAAATCCATTTTCGCATTTTGACTCAGAAGAGATTAAAAAGCAAGCAAAATTATTTCTAAAAATATCAATAAATTCTATTTACTTAGGAATATAGGAATGTGTGATTTTATGGTACAAAGCCATGTCTCAGCAAACGTGAAACAAAAATGATAAGATGAACAAAGAAAATGGATCAAAATTTAATCAAATATGTATTTTTTTAAAACTACAAAAATTTTCCATGTTTAATTTTTGTTAAAGTACACATTTTCTCCAGGAATTCAATGCCCGGCATGTAATAATTCAATTCATGTCAATAATTTGACAGCTTAGCATTTTTAAATATATCTTTATGATATATTTATTGAATTTTACTTTAATATTATTATGTAAAATATTTTGGCACATATATTTTATTAATGGTAAGTTTTAGATTGATGGACTTGACATTATGATGTTGTACGTTTTTTCAAAAATGATAAGTATAGTTTTAATTATTTTGGTAAATTTATTTTAGTTTAAATGTTCTAATTCAAATTGCATATATATATATATATATATATATATATATATATATATATATATATATATATATATATATATATATATATATACATAGATAGATATCAGTGATGATACTAGATATAAAAATAATCATGTTTCTTAAATGAGATATATCATTTAATTTTTTTAATTTATTATATCACATTCGATGCAGTTTCATCGCAGTTAAAAATGTTAAATTTTCTCATTTTTATTCATTAAGAGAGAATGTATTCTTTAATTATTACAATTATAATGAATACTTAGAATTTTATATATGATAAGATATAATCTCATCAGTTTTTTCTGTTTTTTGAAGCCATCTGTTTTATCTTAGAAATAATATAAATGAAAATCAACCATGTTCTTAAAAAATATTTTAAGTTATCAAATATGATCTATATTCAGTATTATATTTCCTGGAAGGTCTCAAACAGTAAGTTTTTAAAGCCTTCCTATTACCTAATTTATGCCTTTCGTTTTTGCTTGAAATATACTTTTTTATGTTAAATCTTATTTAAGTATTGACATAAATGTGTTTAATAAATTGATTGACAAATTAATCATTAAGTGAACATGTAAGTGAATGTAATGACTGAGTAAAAATGATATGCAAAATGAAGAATTTTTATGACTGTGTCTAAATGCTCAATATCCGTTTTTTCATTATAATTTCATTGTTCCCAAGTGGTTATCATCTTTTCAGCAAATCAAGCACTTGGGAAATAATAAAGTCTATGTGCCTTGGAAAACATTTTACTATAGATACAGGTAAATAATTATAACTCATCTTTTGAAAGTAAACAACTATTTTATTTATTTTCAAGTAATGAGATTATTGGTAATTTTTTGAAATATATCTTCTAAATTTTGATCAACTGTATGATATAATAAGAAAAATTCTTAAGAAAAATACAACCTATTATTTGAAAAAGCTACAAAATCTACATACATAACATTTTTCTATTTATCATATTTTTATTATTTGTTAACTTTAAATTGTGAATCATTCTCTTTGAGAGAGGATTTTTTCAGTAATTTCCTTTAACAAAATTCTATATATTCATAACAAAAAAAGTTATAATATTTAAAATTTAAAAAAAAAATTTTTCTCAGTAGCAAAGCATGTAATTTATTATGGATGTAAAATAAAGAAGTGCAAAATAACATGTAGTAAGATGTAAACATTAAATACTTATTTTTATGAATAAGTATTTTTGTTTGGAAAATTCGTATGCTGTATTTCTTAAAATGTAATATTAGTAATATTAAAAATAAAATAAAATAAATAAAACATAAATTTAGTATGCATAATATTATATGAAGAAATTAATATACATTGTACGCATTAATTTTCTCACGTTTTCTAATTTGATAGCTGTAATTTGGATATGTTTGCCATTAACTGATCTAATTAACAGTTTTTAGACATTTACAGAAAATCCAACAAACAATAGAAACAATTTATTTTACTTATTGTTCTTCTAAAGCAATTATCAATTTTTATAAAATTATAAATCTTGTATTTTATTTGATATAATTTAATAATTCCATTAAGAGTTATTTGATTGCAAAGTTTATAAGATGTTATAAAGTAATTGATTAGTATAACTTAAATTATTAGTATAACTCAAATTATTATCGATCAGTATAACCTAAATTATTAAAATGTATTATTTTCAACCTTCAACAAACTGTCGGTGTTATATGAAATTCAGAGATAAAAATAATAAGATTATTTTTTTGAAATAATATTTAAACTTTCCTTATTTTTTAAAAAAATGTAGATGTAATTCTGTATATTTTTAACATGGTATTTTTACATGGGAAAATATTTATTACATTAAATTTGAAATGAAAAACTTTTCTACAACTTTTGAAAGATTGAGAGAGCCTAAAGCTATTTTAAGAAGCTTCTATACCCGTTGTCACACCTTTTCTTAGAGCGTAAACTTAAATTGACATCTTGTCAAATGGGAAGCTGTACCTATTTTCATGGCTTCTGCTCCTTTTTACCATGACTTTAAATGATTTTTAAGAGAGAAAATCATTTCATATATTCTTTTTTATTATTTTCAACAGCCAGATGAAGTTATTTAACCATGTTTTGTATTTATAACAAAAATAAATTTATTAATGAAGCGAAATATTTCTATTTTATGAATTACTTGAAAAATAAGCTTTAAAATATTTTCAAATTTTACATATTCAAAAGTTTATCAAATTAAAACCCATAAGTTAATTTGCTTCAGATTCATAACCCTTATAATAGCATTTTATCAAAGTGATAAACCAGATATATTAAAACATTTAATCATGATCTGTACTATTTAGAATTATGCATTTTACTATTGTAATATAATAGTTTTATAATATTTAATGTGCATCAGAAATATTTTTAAGAAAATAAAAGTAACAGTTAATCAACATGATAATAGTGGTTTTTTTTCTAGAACTTTTGATACATTAATTTTCATGTCTGCTGCTCTATAAGAAATAAATGAAAATAAAAAAAACAGAATGACGCATAATCAATATCTTAAATGATAATAAGAAAGCAGAAATTAATTTAGGAGAAGACACTTTAATTTAGGAGTCAAAATAAACTTCCTACTTGTAATGTCTTTGTTTATAAATTTGAGTTATAAATGCACACAGGAAAAATTACTTGTTTATAATAATCTTTTTCAATATATACACAATTTTAAACCTAATCCTGATCAATAATATTTCTTTTAAAGAGCTTATATTACAAATAGCACTAGTTTTGTGAAAATGATCATACTAATAAAATAGCGTGACAATGAAAAAGCGAATCTTAAATAACTGATATAAACCAATACATAGTGTAAGATTCATAAATTTTAGGATCACATTTCTACTCTATTAAATCTGTAGTAAATGAAGAATGCCAAAAAGTAAGGAAAATGAAGTAATGAAGTAAATAGGTATAAAATCAATTCTCAAATATAATGATTTTGAGAGGAACTAGTTCATTTGTAAAGAAAAATTTACCAATAAATATAAGGTAAAAAATCACCAGATCGGATATTTTGTAAACAATTCGTTGTATCATTAATGGCATCAAACACATCGAATTAGACTTTAATATTATTGTATGACATCACAAAATTAATTGGATGAATAATTTTAATGACGAGCAAATGTGGAATTTGAAGATCCGCTTCTTCAATCAAAATTAGGTTTCCTTCTAATAAATATCTGTATTAAGAAAAATATGCCTGCTGGATCAGCCAGAATCTGATATTAGATGAAAATGAAATCCTAAGCCTTTTCAACAAATGTAAGATAAGATTTAATAAGAAACTGCAAGAAAGGAGGTTCCTATGCAAAAGGTGATTAAAAGTAAGAAAGATGAAAGCAAATAATAACAGATTCCGTAAAAGATATTATACAGAGAAGAAAAGGAAGTATATTGAAGGTAATGCAGAGTCTCTTTCCGCTACATCCAAGAAAAGTATTGTTATGTAATAATGTTCAAAAAGCCATATAATTAAAGAAGCGAATAGATACAGAGTATAAAAAAATACACATTTTTAAAGAAAAGTTTAAAAAAAATTAAAATGCGTGCCTCCAAAAGCAAATGTAGTATATACTGAAAAGCTGATCAAATATATTAGATAAGTCTTCAGCCAAAAGTGGAATGAACAAATTAAGACAGTGTGTATTTGTAGGAACGAAAATGAAATCCTAGATTTCTGAAAAGAATATTTTATGGATTTGCTTCCTGTTAGAGATACTGTGGATGAAGACAATATAATTTCTGTCTTTTCTAATGAACAATAACAGGAATATTCAAAAGTATTTGAAAGTGAATAGGTGATTAAGAAATTTAATCAAAATGTAACAACTGGCTTCGATGGGTTTAACTCTTATCTGAGGAAATGTGATAACCCTGATTTGATTAGAGAGATTATATTAATGTAATTGTTTACTGGATTTCGACAATAAAACAGATGGCCACACATTGAAAAGAAAGAGGGCTCTATCCCTAAGGAAAATGGTATAACCCTTAAAGAAAATTATATACAATTAATGAAAATGATATAACTGCCGTACAAACTTGAGAGTTACTTCAATATAATATTTAAGTTTTTCTCAAATATTCTTTGCTAGACAATATTACCATATGTTTCGAACTTTATCAGATGATATCTATATAAGTTTTATATGGGAAATCAACCTGTGGTAAAAGACATGCATTAATGTAGATTTGGAGAAAATGAGATTTGTTGACGATATCGCTTTAGTGATTCCAATATCATAGATTCTTTCAACTTTTAAGATAAACGAAAATAGGAAATTAAGCAAAACATTAAAAGGTAGACTTATTTTTCAATAAATCTCTTTTAGATTTATCACTTCTTCCCCATTAACTGTGAAAACGTAACATATTTTTGTTATCTTGGAATTATCGTTACTAATAGCAACGATATATGCTTTGAAATTAACAATCGAGTCAATATAGAGAAAATAGACTCTACTATAGTCCAAAAATTAATATAAATATTAAGTTATCTTCTGCAATATTAAAATTATTATATAAACAACTTTATTAGACCCATTTTGATTTATATGGCTGTAAATTCTTGGGAAATGACTTAATTCACTGAAAATTAGATAATCTTCGTTCGCAAAATTTTACTTAAAATATCCAGTCAGTTTGTGATAGCCCAAATATTGTTAAGATGACAAAATATTTTTAATAGATCAATGATTAATTATGAAATCTACTGAAATTGTTATGATTCAGTAAAAAGTAATGTAGTGCTATTGTAAAAATAATTACAAGGAATACAAAATGTGTCAACCAGTTATGTATTCCGTTTGAAATAAAATGAGAGGTTATACCCAACACTTTATTTATTACAAGTACTCAATCTTAAGCAATTATTTTTTGTTAGAGTACGATATGGCTCTACTATTATATAGCCTGTAATCTCGACTGCATCTATTCGAACACAATCAATACAAATTAATCATAAGAAAATATAATACTCTTAAATAAAATACTCTTTAAAAATATAAACGTGAATTTTTCTGTATGTGTCTATTTAGCTGAAAAAAAATGAAAAACACATTTCGAAATATTATTTTGTTGATAATTAATTTTCTTCTTTGTCTTAAAACATGTGTATTTATGGAATAAAATAGAAAAATATTCGTTACCGTTGTTTTCGCTTTGCATATAAATCCATCTACATGTTACAATCCTAACAAAAATTATAGTTTTATAATTCATATAAAATTTAAAAATCCTTTACAGAAGTTATAAAAATATATAACGTATATAATTACTACGTATATAAAACATTAAAATTAATACCTCAAAATATTTTACGTATAATGAAATGATAAAGCATTAAAATTGCTTTTAATTGACAAAAGTTGAAATTTTTGTAAATAATACTTTAACCAAAATGTATACATGTTAATTAATGTTAATTGAGAATTAATATTATTTTATTGAGTTTCATTGAATTGTAATTTTTTGAGGAATTTATATTCATTGAGTTAACATAAACACAGCTAGTTGAAAGGCAAAAAGAGAAAAGTATATACTTCTTCATAACATTTTATAATCGTGAGCTGCACAGTAAAATATTATGTGAAAAAATTTCAATTAAAAATTATAAAAGCAAAAATATTTCGTTAAAAAATTTCGAAAATAGTTATCTTAACTGGCTCAAAACATTCGTACATGAATTGTAGCATTAATTTATAATATTGCAAACATAAATGCATGTATTAAATATAGTAAATATGGTAATTAATATTATTATGCAAAAAAAACTTAATAAATTTCGGCTTGGAAGCACAATTTTATATAATTATACAGAAGTGACTGTAAATTACAGAGGGGTTGTTTGCGGATTGTGAGGTGTACAATATTTTATGTTTGGCAGTTTTCATAACTTTAGTATTGCAGTCCAAAAAAAATAAATAAAGAGAAAAAAACAATACATTTTAGAAGTGATGTGCTCACATTTAGGATGTTAACATCTTTCTTGTGAATCTAAAAACATTTATTAATCTCGATATATGCATACATATGTGACATTTACCTGATTTTTCTACAGCAATTTCCTGAGTAATATGACGAATAAGCATTCTAGATATATGGTCTTATTTTTATAATAAACTTAATTTAAAAATACATCAATATTTAGTATTTAAAACAATATTTTTTTAAAAACAAGTAAAAATACATATTTCTAAACAATGTATTCTCGCGAAAAATTGCTAGCAGCACTTATCTTGTTTAACTGGAAGCTATAAGTATTTAAATTTCGCTTTAATATTTGTTTCTATATTTTTGACAATAAGAAAATTTCCCATTGTTTCGTATAGGAACTTCAAAGTTATAATATTTTAGGCTTAGTCAGATAATCGTTGACTACCCTATTTTCAAAGATATTAGCTGTCAAAATGTGATGAATACCGTCCATCCTTCAACTCTGCGGAAATTCTATACCTTGAGCACCATATCAGGAAATTAATTTTCATGCCCTGTTGAATTTTACATCATTGAAAATTCCCAGACAACATTCCATGACTTTCCGCATTGTGATTATTGATTATTCGAATTTTAACTGATCGCTATTTTCTATGTATGAGGTGAAGTTTGAGTAAGAAGCTAGGAAAAATTTACAATGCATTTTTTAGTAATATAATTCAAATTACCAATTTAAAAAAATGAATTTGTTAGAGAAAATTTACTTTTACCTAATTCGTCCCGAGATTCAGATTCAAAAACATTCCATCTAAATTCTATGTACATAATCAAAGAAAGATTCTCCAATATCTACATTTATTTATTTTTTATTATTGAGAAGCATTATTGGAGGACAGATATATTTTCATTGCAAGATTTACTTTTAATGTGCACGCATCCATGTTCTTAAATATGGATCAAGACATAGTAACATTCTGTTAAATGTTTTATTTTTACGCGTGAGAGCATGAAATCTCAATCTGAAGTCATCAATGCTCTATTGGAAATAAGCGTTACATTATGTTTTGGTGTGATCTCAAGATTTCCAACAGTATTTAAATTTTGAAACGTTTTGGTCTTAGGAAAATTTTCATCTAAAGGGAAAATTATCAAGTTAGATGTCAGTCATTATTTGAATATATACAGGGGGATTATAAAAAACACTAACCCGAGATATGTAATGTAATTTCGTCATAACATATTTTGAGGTATGCGCTCAAGAATGATATGGAAAACAACAGTGTTATTCTAACAGTTACGGTTACAGTGAGAAAATTTCAAAAATATCAAATGGTAACACCAAATCTTTTGTATTGGAATGTGATCTCCATTGTGAAAAAACGTAAACTGCCTTTAACCGGCAACTGTACAATGGAAATCACCGGTGTTAGATAGGCTGAAAGTGAGGATAAGCAATAAGGGCACAGAAGCAGCGTAAAATAAAGCATTTTATTGTGTTTCATAAATTCTATACATGACTTTCTTCACACACGATCAGACTTTGCATACGGCAGATGGTGGATAGCATTGCAGTACGTACCATTCTAATAAGAATCTCTTGAATTGCAGCTCTGATGGCATTTTTCATATCAGATGCTGTTTGCGGACGAAACTGATACACTTTAGATTTCAGATACCCCCACAGGCAGAAATCCATCGGTTTTGTATTGAACATTTCTAAATTAGGTTATAAAACCTAAAGGTTATTAAAAATAACAATCAGAACTAGAGCTTAAAGAATATTTAAATTGTTAATGATAAAATGATGCTTTGAAGTTGTATAAGAATTATTTTTTGAACTAGAAAAATATCTAGCAGCGAAAAATTTGAATCCAGTAACAAGAATATCAGAAAATAAGATTATTTTATCCTTAGCTCCAGGTGACTTTAAAAGCCAAGGAAATGGGAAATGATGGAGATAACTCTGTCACCAACTTTTGACTTAAGACACGTTTGACTGAAGACCCTACATGTGGAGGAGTACATTCATACATCCACACGACTTCAGATAGAGAATTTTGCCTTTGCAATTCGGGAATTTCATAACGAGTTAAGATGTCCAGATAGTGAACACTCGTTACTGTACACGTTTGCAGTATAACGGCAGTAACCTATTTAAAAACGTGAGGGCCAAGGATGAAAGTGCTTATTATGCCATATCACACAGTCACTTTTTCCTCGTGTATTAGGCGTGCAAGCACATCATGTGGATTATTCTTTACCCATTGCACACAATTTTTCAAATTCACGTTACCAGTTAACGAGAAATATGCATTTTCTGTCCACAGAATGTGTAATGGGCAGCTGCTATCTTCAACGTACCGGATACGGAATTGATTAGCAAAATCCAGTCGTAACTGATAGTCTTCTGTTTCCAACATCTGGACATGCTTGAATCGTTATGGAAACATGTTTAGAACAGAGAGCAGCATCTTGGTGACATTTGAATTCGGCAGATTCAGAACACGTAAAACACCAAGTGCACTTACCGGATGAATTGTGCTTATCATCTGATGAACTTCTCCAGCAGCATACACAGGAACAGAAGGTCGTCCATACCGAGGTCGATCGCATATGCAACTAGTTTCTTCAAATTTATGAATCAAATTAGGTACAACTTTGACAGTACATGGGCCACGCCATAATAAACGGATTCTGCGGTAAATACGTAATGTCTCTCCGTCATTTTGTCCAGTCAGCTAATAAATCTTTGCCACATTCTTACCCTGAAAGCGGCATCTTGTTCAGAATGACAGAAAGCAACATACGCGACTTGCATTTTTCTGTGCCTTTTCTTTCACCTAGCATGGCGACGTCAGTCATGACTGTGTCTTACGTAGAACCTAAAATTAGCGTTTCTTGGTTTCTTCTACTCGTTTCGTGGAGGACTAATAAGGTTGGAATCTTTACAGAAGAAACGGTGTGACTTGTGACGTAAACGAAATAAACATTATTACTCTGGTGCACAGCAAAGTCCTTTGTATTTTTCCTTCCCTAGTTCCAGGGATTTTCGTCTTACACGTGTCATTCCAACGGTGTTTAGTGTTTTCACTATAAATATAGCATTTCAATATAAAAGAACTGGATATTGCTATTTGAAAATTTTGAATTTTTCTTATTGTAATCATTACTGTTTGAGTGACACTGTTTCCCATATCTTGCTTGAGCGCATATCTCAAAATACCTTATGGCAAAGTTTCTTTTTGTTTCTGTGAATGGCATAATAGTTAGGGGCTCAAACGTTTCGGGATAATTTTTTTCAAAATCATACACTCCCTCTCTCTCTCCCTATATATATATATATATATATATATATATATATATATATATATATATATATATATATATATATATATATATATATACATATCCTGACTTCTTGAAAATAAATGATCATATGATCTCCCATCGAGAAATTTTTAGAGAAAATATTTGATCTCTGAAGAAGGTTAATTTCTTTAGTGGGGAATGATCCAAGCTTAATATTAGTCAAGTTTGATCAAACTAATACAGATATTGCGTTTTTGCTTACACACTTGCTGAAATAAATAATTAAGAATTTTCAGATTTTCTCTCTTTTTTGACATAAATAATACATACATTTCTCTAAAAGTCTCTTTGGGTTACATTATTTATTTAATATGGAATACAAAGAGATGTTTGTTCAAATGCCTTATAGAAGCAATATTCTGCTTAACGGTATGCTGTGTGTTGTAAATCATTGGTAAAATGTTGAAACATTTACAAAATTTCATATGAAAATGATTGTATAACCTAATAAGCAATATTAATTAATTCAATGGTATTCTGTATTTTTTGATGCAAAATAAAATAATGTTTTTAAGCTAAAACTTTTCAATATTGAAGTATATATATTGGATACTTTTTTAATTTTGAAAAATAATCTTTTTCAACGAATATGCTATTTCCATTTTTAAAATATATGATTGTTGAAAGAACACACACCTTCACCGAGTGATTTTTACATATTTATTCCTTATTATATTAAAAGGCTAAAATATATTGAATAATTTAGAGTTTTACGAGTAATTCAATTGATTTCTTTTTATTTTATTTTTAGTAAATAATTACTAGAACATTATTATTGGAAAATGAAGGACAACAATTTTCTTACATGCGTTTCTTATTAAAAAATAATATTTTATTCAAAAACATATTTGAATATTCTAAAAGCTTTATCATTATATGCTACATGTGACTGAATTTTGATGAAAATTACGAAAATGAAAAAATTATGAAAATTACAAATGTGGAGATAAATTAATAAATATTCAATGCGTATTTAAATTACTGGGTTATTTATTAAAAAACATTTTTAAAGCATTCCCGCTATTCCCTTGATTATAAAAAATAAGATTTTAGAGAATAATGTCATTGTATAATATATAAAATATCAATTTTCTCCAAAATTTCGTCTAATGTCTTGGCTACATTTAATAATGTAAAGTCTATATAGAGTACTTTAGTAAGTCTTGGGAAATTTATTGAGTAAGATTGCACTTCTGCAGCTGTTCAACGTAACAATTTTATTATTAAAAAAACATTTAGTGAAAAATGCTTTTGTATGAGTTATGTCTAATACGAAAAAGGGAGACTTTTGATAAATTTAATAATTAAATTCAAATTTTAGCTATATCTTCATAAATATCTAATTAATGTTAAATTCGCTGTCTGAATTTTGTAATAGAAGTATTTTTAAAGCTACTTTTTGGTGAAGAATTATTGCTTTTACGCCTAACTTGACAAATAACTTCAATTTAGCATAATTATTAAATTGTAACATTTTACAACATTGCTCTTAAAATAACAATTTATATTACATTTTTTGTACTCCTTTAGTATAAAACACCCCCCTGAAGCTTTTGCAGGTAACTATTTTACTATACACATTAAATTATTCGATAAAGGCATCATCCTGTCTTAGCCTTCTTAATCATGTATTGGGTTGTGTCAGCAATGAGTAAGCACATCTCCCAGGAAAACTTATTAATGTACATTTTTAAAGCTTTGTAGGTAGCAACTAATTTTAGTAATAAAGATATTTAATACAAAAAAATATTTGACATGATAAAACATTCTTAAAAATTTCTGTCGCTTTATGCCACATGTAATTGAATTTGCACCCCTTGGTTAAGTGCAAAAATTTCGAGATATCTCAAAACATTTACAAAGTGTATTTGAATTGTTTGATTCGTTTATTGTAAAAGACATTCCTGAATGTATTCCAGGCATTCATTTTTCCATTAAAATTATTGCTTGGAATAAAAGCCCGTTATTGCAATATATATATATATATATATATATATATATATATATATATATATATATATATATATATATATATATATATATATATATATATAAATCACGTTTATCAATATTATTTATTAGTAAAGTTTTTACTAAAGTCGTTAAATGCATACAAAAAGTTTTACTTCAAAAATTGAGAAAGAATATACATTGATAAATCACATTAAACATATTTTTTGTTTTTCACTTTATAATTAAAAAGCAATAGAAGCATTTATGATATTTCGTGAAAACTAACCATTAAGTCAATTTTTAGACATGATAACATATTTTAAATTTCTTAACATAATAACTTAGATCATGGGAATAAATTAGTGAAAAATCTAAAAACTAAGTAAATTTGCTTAGTTTTTTAAAAATTTTAAGTGTACACATAAAAATTAACCAAACTTTTATAATTATTTGTAAATTTTAATTCTGTTATTTATATTGAAAAGCAATATTAAAATGACAGTGCTTCATTAAATGTCTCTAAGTTTAGCAGAAAACTATTATGTGATTATTGATTAAATCTTAACTTTTTTTTACACCTCGTTAAAATTTAAACATAAAAAGATGTTTATTAAAAAGATATCTTCCAAAATACTTTAGCAAGAAAAGCATTTTTGTATCAAAAAATAATGAACTAAAAATTTATGTGCAAATAAAAGAGAGCATGAAGTATTTTATTTTCAGATTGTTTGAATCCTTTAAAAGAAATTTAATAATAGATTTGTCTTGATTACCAGACATCTATTACTTGTAACTGCACTATTTCATTATTTTATCAAATACTTATTACCAAAATTCAGAAAAATGTTTGAACGTTTAAATTTTTATTATAAAAATGATTTAATGATAGTGATTAAATATAATTTCACAAACACCACTTATATTTATTCTAAAATATACTATTTCATCAAAAATTTTTAATTGGAATTAATTACTCTGGGATTCTTTTTTAATTTTAAGTACCTAAGTTTTCATTAAATTCCCTTTATATATTTTAAATTACAATTTATTTATTCGCTTTAAAAAGAAATGGGAACTTAATTAAATTATAATATAACGATATAAAAACATTGTTTAGAAATATTTATACTAAGTACTTTATATGTATGCATTAACAAGCTTTGAGTGAGTAATAGAATGAAGTAAATGAAAGTATATGAAAACTTATAATTTATAATGATTAGTACAAAAAGATTTAAAAATAATCTATGTAAATAAAACCCAATAAAAGGAAATATAAGCCTAATTCTCTTTTGTTTATCAGAGGTTACGAATTTTTATTACAGTTTAAAGTTCTTTTTGAAATCGATTAATATAAAGGTGAATTTCAGTAAGCATTCTTAAAGGTATAAAACTTCAAAATACTCATCTTTCGGCCCATTCAATAAAAGAAATTAATGACACATAAATCCAATAGTCAGATTATATTTTATTGAAGCTTTTTTTTCTGAAGATAAAATTTTCAAAAATAAAAAATCGTTTTTTAACCTGATATCCCTGAATATCATTATTTAATCAAAATTTCCTTCAATTTATTTTATGAACTTTTGAGTATCTCCTTTAGTCAGAAAAAAATTTATATTATATTTACCATTCCTATATATATATATATATATATATATATATATATATATATATATATATATATATATATATATATATATATATATATATATATATATATATATATATATATATATATAGAAATGGTAATATATATATATATAGAAATGGTAATATATATATATATATATATATATATATATATATATATATATATATATATATATATATATATATATATATATATATATATATATATATATATATATATATATATATATATATATATATATATATATATATATATAGAAATGGTAATATATAGGAATGGAATGGTTCCTGTAGTGTGAGATTAATATTAACCATAAATCCCATAACAGTTATAGTTATAGAAGTCTTGTCATTCTAACTGAGGAACAATAAATTGCTTTTGAGCTATTTGATTTGAGCAGTCAGGTAGGCTTATCTTTGATGACAGAAATGAAGTTTACCCTCTTTTACCATCATAATGGCAAATTAACAATGTTATTCCAGTAAAATATTGTTATTTTATTAATCTTTAACAAAAAATTGCATTTAATATCCTTAGATCTTTGCAGGAAATATGAGAAAAAACATTGAAAAATTATTTATTATAAGATATTAAATAATCTCCTTCGTAACACTATTTCTGTTTACATTTTTCTCATAAATGTTTTTAAATTATTTTCTTTTTATATTGAAATGTGTTATTTCTAGATATAAGATACATCGATACAAAATAAAACTTAATTAATCTTAATTTTTCAATCTGTGCCTATATGAAATTAAGGATGAGTAAAACTGTATTAGGTTTTTTTAATTTTGTATTAAGTTTTTGAATTAAATGGAAAATTAAGAAAATATACAATGATAGAAATTCGTTATTTGAAGATAAAAACTTCATAAATTTTAAGATTCAGATATATTGATCATCTAAACACTAACAGATTTTGTTCAATGTAAATAGAGTCTCCAATTGTTTAAAAACGTATGACATCAAAAGTACATTTAAACAAATCAATGCTGTTAATAAAAATCGTTAAATACAACAACAACCATTCACTGAATTTAAATAGGATTTATTAGTTTAAATTATTCTATGGAAAAATGTATGTATTTTCAAGACTTTTTTCGTCAATAAGAATTTTTTTCTTAATTTACATATACATTTATTCCCATTGTACTGTACTTTACGGCTTTTGTATTAGAAAAAATGTTACAAGTATGATATGATCAAAAAACAACAAATTATTGTCACAAAAGTTTTTAATTTTTAAAATTTTTTCTCCCTTACTTCTCTTTGAATATATGGAAATTATTACTCATTGCATTTAATATTATTTACTCAATTTAGATACAATGTGAAGAAACTGTATTATATTGTAAATTTATTATTCTATATTCTATACAATAAAGTGAATGTTATTATTAATTTTTGCAATTAGAACAAGTTTATCACGCCACAATATAATAACTTTATTTTTTGCATAATTAAAGAGCCTATTATAGTACTTTAGTTACAGGGAACTATTATACATATTGATGCATTAAAGTACATTGCATTTACAACACAGAAAGAATTTTAAATTTAAAACATTATTCATAATTGAAGTTTGTTTATAAATTTCATTTCCCAGCTTTCGTTTCAAAATCATGTTTAAGATGTATATATTCAAAATACCTAAAAATAACACATTTTGCTAAATTTAATAGTTTCAACCATAACATATTTCTAATTTCAATGTAAAAGTAGACATCAATCTATTAATCCAACAACTAAAGAAAAAATTTTAATTAAAAATGTAGAAAACAGTTGAAATTAATATATTTATAGTTAGGTATTTAAAAATTTATAAATTGAAATATTCAATTTGTGTAAGATAAGAAAAAGTACACCCTCGGAAAAGTAATTTTAAATCTTTAAATTTTATACTGATGTTCCTTATTAAATCATGATTCTAAATGAGTTATTTGAGAAACAGTTCTGATTAAAAAATCTAAAAGAGAATTATTTTGTGAGATTAAAAAGTCAAGGAAGCATATTTTCCCGTAATTTATTAAATGAATATTCTCGAATTTTTATTCATGGCATTATGCTTTTAAATTAAATTGCTGGTTTCATCAGAAAAAAATTGTAGTAATATAAATGGTATAGATGAAATTTCGAAATGATAAATAAATAATTTTTATTTATAGATACAATAAACGTATATTTGTATCTAGATATATACAAATAGATGTACTTTACATTATATAAACATATTTCTATTTATCAGACATCTGTATTATCCTATTTGATGCTATTTAGTTTATCGTGTTATTAACTGAATATGTTATTTCAAAATTAACCAAAGCATGTTCCAAATATTCTGACTAAAATTAAAAAAAGATAATAATTTTCAATTTTCTGTTTCCTCTCATTATAACTTGTATTCCCAAGATTTATTATTTTTCTCATTTTATTATTTCTTTTATTTTTCAAAACATCGACCACAATTTTTGAATACCAGGAAATTTATTAAAATTTACAAAAGCAGTAATATGGGTAATTTTTTACTGACAGTGGCACTGGATGACTAACGATTCACCGCAACAATGCCGGAAAATGCTACTTCTTTACGGTTACCCATTTGGCACCTGTGAACAAGACCAAATCAGTCTGCCTCAAACCCATTTATAGGACGAGCCACACAATCATTATCTAAGAAGAATGCAGAATTAAACGCACATAGAGAGAGCAAGGAGCGCTCATTCCCGAAATTTGATTCGAACCCGGGACCAACAGATTATTAGTCAGGAATGCTAATCACTCAGCTATCTGCCGGTATGTTTCGATGGCAATAGATAATTTACACTGTTTATGAATTTTATAATATTTGATGTTTATATTTTTAAAGATGAGAAATTTTGATTTTTCTTATCTTAATATTTAACAAGTAAAAATTGAATGTGCAATTAAAGGATCTTAAACACTAACTATGCTTATTTAGTAAAGATATATAATTTTTTGAAAAATAATATTTTTATACTGATGAAAAAGTCATGCGTTCTTGTTTCTATAAATATACAGATTGCAAAATTTTTTGATTGACATCAGAAATACTTTAAGTTACAAAAATGTAAATAATACTATATTTACTATATTCATATTATTTATGATGTATGTTATAAGTGAAAATTGCGTTTTGAAACATATTTATTTTGCAAAATGCATTTATTCATGCAATATTTTGTAAAAAATTTATATTCAGTAAACGTATCCCAGTGCCATTTCATATACCTTGCGAAAAAACACTATATGAAGTGTATGAATATTACTTAATCAATATGATTCTAAATTCCTACGATGAATCTAGATAAGAACTTCAATTATAAATCTAATTAATTGATGAAATTATTTAAATACGAGATACAAGAACGAATATTTATAAATTAATTGATTTACGATTGTGTTTCATAGAAATTGAATATAGATCAAAAGAGATTTTACCGCATAAACGTTGAATTTAAAATTATTATATGAAACCAAGGAAGAATATACCTGAAAATGTAATATATAAGCAAAAGAATAATTATCATGGTATTTTTTTCTAAATTTTAAGGAAAAATTTAATCTAATTCAAATTTAATTTCAGAAAAAAACGCATTTTGTTCTCAATATTTCGTGCTGAAGGAACATTAATCATGTCATAAAATCTCATATTATTTATATTTCAATTTTTACTTTACAACGAAATCATACTGTTTTATGTGTTCTGAAATATATATAAATGTTGTTTATATTCAATTTCTTCTTTCAAAAAGATTTTGCTTAGAATGTTTTAGAAATGTTTTTAGAATGTTTCTTTAGAATGCTTAGCATGTTTTAGAAATTTTAGAAACTCATATCATTCAGGAAATTAAATTGCTTAAGCTTGCGCAAAGATATTTGGAATACATATTTCACATTGATTTAAATACCGGAGATTTAATATATTAGATTAAGAATCCTAGAAATGTGTAATTACTACTTAGATTTACGGTAAGAAAATATGTACATTTCAGCCATTTAATTTACTTAAATTCATGAGAGCTGAAATAGGAAATCAAAATTTATCAGTTTAAACTAAATGAATGATATTAAGTTTACGTTATTTTCAAATAAGAAAACCCGTGTGTGAGTACGTACCATTTGTAACACATTATGATGAAAAATATAAATTATTTATACTTTTCTATCTATAGGTATAAACATAAAAATGCTCTTACTAAGTATTTGAAATACTTTTCTGAATCTAGCATTTAATATATATATATATATATATATATATATATATATATATATATATATATATATATATATATATATATATATATATATATATATATATATATATATATATATATATATATATATATACAAGCTGACCCAGCCACGCGTTGCAGTGGCTGAATTTTTATAATACATTGAATCAATTTTTTACTAATTCTTGGGCATAATCAAATTAATATTTTCTAAAAAATTTAAAATAGGTTCATTCTTATGAGATTAAAAATAAAACGTTTCACCAAAATTTAAAAGTAATAGGTAAAGTATCGAAATTTTGAAATTAAGCACAAATCAACATATACTTTCTGAATTTACATTTTATTCATCTTATATTAAATTATAGTTTGTAATCAGTGACTTACTCTTATAAAATATACTATATAAATTAAAAACATCTGAAAATAAATTGTTATGAATGAGGTAGATAACATAGATATAGAACTATTATTTTTTCAATTTTAAATTATTAAAACTAAAAATTTTTTCCGCGGCATTATACTGAAATAAAAAAAATTAAAAGAATTTATCATTTGAATAAATAAATTAGATCAAAATGTACTGCTGAATAAATTAATAGTTATCAAATTATAAAATAAAAATAAATAAAAGGCTATCGAGAAATACTTACATGTTTTCGAGGTTGTATGAAAATAAGTAGAGAAAAACAGTAATAAATAAAATTTTATTTTACTATTTATAATATTAAAAATATTCAAGCAGAACACTGCACAATAATAACACAATACAAAGTATAATTATGAAAATGATTCACGAAAAATTGTTATAGTATGATTATACATCATGAAAATATATGTAAATTCTATATTTAACCACGCGCTTGCGTGCGCACGTTAATTTTCTCGAAGATGGTATAATCTAGAAAAATAAACACGTCGCCATCTGCCGAATACCTGTGCAACTTAGATGCTAAGCCGCCATCTATTAGGAACTTACAGAACTAACCAATAAATAAACACTAATGTCGTATAATAAATATTGAGATCAATAATTAAGAGATAAAAACTATTCTATCTTTTAAGTTGGACCATATTATAAATGATTACAAAATTTTATCAAAATCCGTTCTGTAGTTTCGGAGTTTATCGGGAACATACATCGTGACACGAAATTTATATATATATATATATATATATATATATATATATATATATATATATATATATATATATATATATATCTTGACCACTTCCATGTAACACCAATAATAAATTATGAATAAAAAAGAATCATTGTTGCTTAAATAATATATATGTCATTAATTTATTTAACTGGTTATTTGTTTTTAAAACATTACGTGACAAATATGCATAATTAAAAAATCACTAATGGTTTTATATGTTGACAGACATCTAAATGGATAGATTTTCTTAAAAAGAACTACATTTGAAATATAAGTGTCTGCATGATTCTACAAAAGATTAAGTAAAGAGAGAAAATAAAGATATTCCAATAGTAAAGAAGTAGTATTTTTCTATGGTTCTTCCAAATTTAAAAGCAAATTGCTTAGAGTCAGAGAAAATTCAAAATAACTGCAACACTTGAAGTAAAACAATTAAAATTATTCGTAAATTTTCGATGATTGCATTAATTCGGGGAATAAAAATAATTAAATTTTCCATGATTCAATTATTTTGTTCAGTATAAATATTATAAAAGTAATTGTGAAATCTATGTTTGCTTATGAAAGTTATTAGCAATATGCCTAGAAACACTTTCAAATGAAGCAAAATGTTTCCGTCTACACCTATATTTTATTAAACAAGTAGGAAACTGAAAACATTTGTTTCAGAGAATAAAATCAAAAAAACTTGAAATTTATTCCAATTTAATGATTTTTGTCACATTTTCAAGAGGAAATCAAAAAATAGAAATTTAGTATTAAAGATAATGTAAAATAAAAGCTATATTACGAATAAAAGTAGAAATTTGAATTCTTTTAAAACACAAAATAACAA
This sequence comes from Latrodectus hesperus, assembly GCA_037975125.1. Lineage (NCBI taxonomy): Eukaryota > Metazoa > Arthropoda > Arachnida > Araneae > Theridiidae > Latrodectus > Latrodectus hesperus. Next base: position 32,745,254 of record CM075858.1, read on the forward strand.
TTTACAAGAAAAGAAATATTCTCAGTACAAATTGCTATGAGAAAAGTAATAATTGAGTCAGAATACCATTCTTATATACCTGATAAAATGTTTTCAGTTCAAAATTTAAAGTATAGTTTCCAAGCAGAAATATAAGTATTTTTTAAAACATTGAATCAAACAGCTCAGTCATAGTGAGAATCATTTTGAATGAGTGTAAAAATTATTTTGAAAAATTTTAAGAAATATATTGAATTTTATTCCAAACAATTGGCACAATATAATTTCTAAGAAATAATAATTATTTAAGAGATTTTTTTAAAATAAAATTACATATTTAAGAGACTCTTTTTTTTGACGACGGGAAGTTAAAAACCGTAATAAGCTTAAAATATTTTAATAACATTCATAACAATTGTCTTTCAGAATAAGTGTATTAGAAAAACACATTTTTTCCAAGAAAAATAAAATCTATACATGGATTAAAGTAATATTGAATCTAAATAATTTTTAATTTTTGCTCGTGTTAAACTGATAATACTTGCAAGAACCAGAATGCAACAAGATGCTAGTCTGCAAATAAATTAAAACATAGACTCGGATTCATTTGAAAATATAATTATAGTGGCAATAATCAATCTAAACATAAAAATAGTGTTAATTTGAACTCCTTGTAAACCTGTTTGTGCCACGATTCTGTTAGTTTAAAGTGATCCCTCTAAGATTAATTGATAAAATATAGATTTGTGATCAATTCTTTGTTTCAAATGTGTCACTCTGCGTGTATATATATATATATATATATATATATATATATATATATATATATATATATATATATATATATATATATATATATATATATATATATATATATATATATATATATATATATATATATATATATATATATATATACACTACTGGTCATTAAAATTGCTACACCAGGAGAGCGGCACACCACACACGTGAAATTTGCATGACAAGTAGAACTTGCTGTGATATGCAAATGATTAGATTTTCAGCGCATTCATACAAAGCAGGCGACAGTAGCGACATCTACAATGTGTATAAAGCAAGAGATTTGACAGCAGTTTTCTCATACTCAATTTCTGTTTCAACGTTGTTTTCGGCAAAGAAAGTTGTTGTAATGCCTCGTGTAAGAAGAAGAAATGCCTATCAGCACGTGTCTGACTTTGATCGAGGAAGGATTATAGCCTACCGGGATTGCGGTTTATCGTACCGCAATATTGCTGCTCGCGTCGGTCGAGACCCCATGACTGTTAGCAGAACAGGGAATCGTTGGGTTCAGGACAATCATACGGAACGTCATGCAGGATCTCAGCGACCCCCATCACTAAATGCAGAGAAGACAGACACCTTATCCGCATGGTCACAAGAGATCTTACAGCCACGTCACGAACTCTGAATCGAGAAATGGAGTCATTTGCAAGGCAACAAGTTTTTGCTCGAACAGTTCGACGACGTTTGCAGCAGCCTGGATTGTCTGTACGGCGACCATGGCTTCGGCTACCATTGACGCTGCGTCACAGACAGGAGCGCCTTCAATAGTGTGATCAGCGACGAACCTGGACGCGGGAATGGCATCACGTCATCTTTACAGATGAATCTCTGTTCTGTATACCGGACCATGATGGCCGCATCCGTGTTTGGAGGCATTGTGGAGAACGCGCATTGCCAGCTTACATTGGACATCGCCATACTGGCCCATTTGCTGGAGTGATGGTATGGGGTGCCAGTGGATACACGTCTGCATCACTTCTTGTTCGCATTACCGGCACTTTGAACAGCAACCGTTACATTTCCGATGTGTTAAGGCCCGTGGTTCTGCCCTATCTTCGAGGCCTCCCTAATGCATTGCTTCAACAGGATAATGCACGACCGCATGTCGTCCGTACTGTTCTGAACTTCCTTGATACAGAACAGGCTTGACTGTTACCCTGGCCAGCACGTTCTCCTGATCTGTCACCAATTGAGAACGTGTAGTTAATGGTTGCCGAGTGATTGGCACGCCATCACTCACCATCCACTACTGTCGATGAACTGTGGCATAGTGTTGAAGCTGCATGGACTGAAATCCCCGTACACGCTATACAATCTCTGTTTGACTCCATGCCTAGGTGGATAAATGCTGTTATTGCAGCCAGAGGTGGCTGCTCTGGGTACTGATTTCTCAAGATCTATACATCCTAATTTCCTGTATATCTAATCATTTGTTCTTTCCACTATAATGTATGTGTCCAATAAATATCGTTCTGTTATTTGCATTCCTTCTTGGTGTAGCAATTTTAATGGCCAGTAGTGTATATACATATATCATGAAAAAGTAACTACATTTATTACTTAATTTGAGTGCTTGAGTGATGCTTTTACTTTGAACTAATCGCCGCTAATAGGAGATGCCTTGGATTGCTGATGAAAATAATTCCTATTTATATATTTAACAATTTTGTAATTAAAAGGAATTTTCCAGAGTTTCACAATTTATTGAAATTCTTTTAACTGATATGTACAAAAGACGTTATATATAGGTACTAAACACAGCTCTCTCTCTCTCTTTCTTTCTGTACAAAGTTAATAACAGAATAAATATCATTAGTTTTTAAAAATCAAATGTATTTTCATAACGTTTGGACCATGTTTTTTATTTGGAAGCTACCCTCCCAAAATGAGGCGGAATTTATCAATTAGGTATCCCACATATTTTTCTTCTCAGTTTTTTTCCACATTCATAAGCGAATGTGGAAAAACTTTTGAGAAGGACATATGCAATAATTGCATATGTTACGAAATACTTTTTAGTTTAATGTCACAAATAAATGCTAGAGTGTTTAAGGAATATGCCAACAGATAAATCAATGACATTTATTTTGTATGAAATTTTTAGTTAGTATGGCTTTTCTCTGTTAAGAAAATCACACATTCATTATCATTTGCACAAAATTTTCGTTGAATCTATAGAGGGACTAAAATGAAAAAATGAAATATAACATCAATTATGATTATTGCTTCATTTTACATAGACTCCATTTACAGATTTAAATCTATTGAAAGAAAACGAATAATAAAATATTTACATTAAAATTAATGTGAAATAATGCAAGAACAAATTAAATTTTATGATATCTGAGAAATCAAAATTCCAGTTGGTAAATATTTATCGACGTTCTTATGTGCTCCAGAATTTCACAAACGACTGAAATTTGTTATACATGTAAATGAGGAACATAAACATTGCTGGGGATTAATTTAACGAAGAAATTATTAATTTCCTGAATATATTTAAACAATACTTAATTTGTTCAGGAGATCACTGTTAATTGCTGTTTTAAATATATAGAGTATGCAATTAAATACTATTTACAATATAATTATATCCAGTGAAATCTTTTTTATATACACATCAACATCTACTATTATATATCTTCCCAGTACGTATCTTTAATAAAAGGGACAAACAACCTTTGCGCTGAAGAATGATGAATCTCTTCTACCTTACAGTTTATGAGTGCGACAAATCATATAAATCCAAGGCATTTGTTTAAAACAACAGGTACACTAAGATCTCTCTGGAACACAGTATGGAAATATTATTGAGTTTTTCATTATATTAAAAAATATATTTTTAATCATGTTCACATAAAATCTGGATGCAACACAAAACTAAGCTAATAGTATTTAAGAATAGTTTTTTAAGATATTTGACTAAAAAGTAGAAAATAATAAATGCATTTTTTAAAAGCTTAGATTCTGTTACGCAAACTATTCTAGAGCTTCTTCATTTCAAATATACACCTTATTTATTTATTATTAAATAACAAATTTATGCTAAGAACTCAAACATTTATGTTAAACTAAATGTGATTTGGTTTCATAAGAATAAAGTATAAAATTTAGATGTAATGTAACATTAAGAGGTATACATCTTTGTAATTTTTAAAAGAAGACATTAGTTTATTTTCCTTGTTTAAAAATAATATAGCTTCCTTTAGGGAGAGATAAATAGTTACAGAAAACATAAGGATTTAAAATTTTTGCATCAATAACTTACATACTTTGTAAAATGCAGTACAATATTTTCAAAATATAAAAATTATCTAAAAATAATAAAATTTTAATAACCACAACCCACTAAAATATATTTTACATAGAGCAAGAGATGTAATCTTTTACAGTTTTTTATCGCAGATGCACATTAGATCCTGAAATACATAAAACTGACGTCATATTACAGGTTAATATTCTTTTTATGGCCATTCCTTCCAGTACATTTACATGAAGGTGACCTTTGATTGTGATCTGTAAAGGATATTTCTTTCTTATATGTTTTTATCACATTTTTATTTACAAGATAAGAAACAGGAAAATCCTCAGAATGTTTACATTAATACATTTACTTCAAGTATTTTAATTGTTAATAACATATTAGAAATGATATATTTTTATTAGTTATAAATACACTTTACTCTTCTTAATTTTTTAATAGAATTATGAAGACAATATTGTAGTAGTTTTAATACAATAATATATTTTTTAATAGAAATTGAATGCTGAATATTTAGTTTTGTTTTTGTACTGTATGGAAAAATGTTCATAACTTAGACTTAAAAGAAAAAAATATCAAACTTCAATTGAATAATAACTGATGTTGATGTAAAAAATACTAAGTTATTTTAATATAGAAATGTATTTATAAAAATTATTATGCAAAACAAATTATGCATATTTTCAATGTATGCAAAAATTTTCTGCCTTATGATACATTGTAAAATAATTTTTAATGATAAAAAATACATTAATAGTTTATAAATGACGATCTGAACTATGGGCATTAAAATATATTTAACTAAAAATCGTCAGCACTATTTTGATAAAAATGAAATGCGCAGGCTAAAAATTGAAACATATTTATATCTGGACTTGATAAATCAAAATGTTTTAAATAATGAGTCATAATTTTAATAGTTTGCAATAGCTTTAATTTAGAATAAATTTACTACAAAGATTTAAATAAGTAATAGTTTAAAATTCTTTAAAATCTAAAAATTACAAGTGAAAACTACCCAGTTATTACCTATTAGAAAAATAATTAATTAAAAATTCTATCAACATTAAAAAATATATCATTAGCTTTGTTGAGTGCAACATAAGTAATTTTAGTGAAATGTTTTTATGATTATATTTTGAGAGTATAAATTAATTTCAGCAGATTTAATTTTTATTGAATTTTATAGGTATTTAATCTCAAACCCACACACACAGTTATCAATGAAATTCCACTGCAATTATTATATATAATTATATAATGTCATGTTATGATTGAATATGTATTTTTGTTATTTAATTACTTAGCTACACATGAAAAACAAAGGAGTTATTTTACAATGAGGACTTTCTAAGATCAATAATAATAACCGAGTTAATAGATCGGAATTATAAAAAGCTAAATCCACCAGATCCTTAATATTAATCTTATACAGTATTTTATAATTAAAATATATTTTGAATAAAAGCAAGTTTATTCAAAATCAAAAATAATTCAAGAGGTTATATTTAAATAATTATATCAATGAATTTAAAAATATAAATTCTCAACTCTCTAATATATTCTCTTGTAAAATTAAAACTTGAATTGATTTTTATTCCAAAATAATTTAAACCAGATATTGAGTTTTCAACATAGATTTTAATTAAAAAGTTTTGGAAGGTCCATGGTTTATGGGTGTACATATATATTGAAAATGAAGCAATTTATATCATAAAAATTTCGTTGATGTGAGACATTATATATTATATATATTTTTTTTCGTCAGTCAAGATCTCATTAAAATATTTTTATGATTCTTGCTATAGAAGTAAATTTATAGTTTCTAAAAATTTTTCTAATATATTTGTATTTATATCACCTTTCCATTTGAAAGTAAATATTTTTTTATAAATTTAAATAATAGAATTATAATTAAAATTATTAATTTGCTTATTTAACTTATCAAAACAAAAAGCAGAAATTAATTTATATTTCAGCAGATTTACTCTATTTTTGTGCATGCATTTTTTAAACTAATGCTTTAAAATATAACACTTAATACATGCTTAAAAATATATATTACCGATTAACTATTGAAAGATAATAAAAATTGATATATAGCTTTAAGAATAGAGATGAAAAAGACTTACAGTAAATATATATTAAAATTTAGTGATCAATATAACCTTCATATCAAAAATTAGTTTTTTAAATTAACTAAAATATATGCGGTAAAAAATTTATTAAATATATATAAACAATTTTCGAAAAAGAGCTTATTAAGAGCCCAATGTAGAACAAATGTAACAAATCTGATGTCTTAATATGCTGCTTAAAACTTGAAATAATTCACTCAAATACTTTTCATTAGTTAAAATCTTCAAAATCTAAACTGCATAGATAATTGAAGAAAATATTTTATTTGGCAACAAAATATTTTAATAAAACTTAATTCGTTAGAACGTTTTGGTCATGTGAAGAATTGAATACATTTCCTTTCCATCCTAATATTTTTCCAACTGTATTTTTACCCCAACTAAATATTTGTTAATCCTTAAAGTAGAAAATTTGTTTAAAGAGAAGCGAGTTTCAACAATTTATCTATCTTAACTATTCTTTAAGACTGAAAGTCATTGGATAACTTTATATTGTGTGTGACTTATAAATAGTATAGTTAATTACATTGATTTAAATAGTATAGGTAGTTAATTAATAGGATAAATCCCATTTATTTTTGTATATTCAACATTTGTCTTTCATATAAATCAGTTTAAATACATTCATCAATTAAGTCTCAATTTTCTATGAAAAAGAATACAGAACTGAGATTTGGACTCTTTTAAAATTATTGCATGTGAAACAAATTAGGTTTTAAGGCCGGCTACGTAAGCACTTATACTTTATTTACACTAAACTATATGAATAGAAGCTTAATGTATTATTGCAGATAAACACCTATTAGGGTATTTTTCCAAAAATCGGAATATATTAGCTTATTTTTTAAACAAACAAAGCAAACCCAAAAAAGAGAAACAGCTCCAAGTGAAGATATTATCAATCTTAAATATTACAAATATTTTTTGACTCACACAATACACTATTGAAAATTATTTTTGCTAAATACCTCACCTTATTATACGCAGGTATCACATTGTAAGACCTCGAGTCATCCCTCCCTATGACATTGTCCTATAATGTCAAAATCCACATACGGTGCTCTTTGATCTATTGAAAATATTTTCGGCGTTTGATACGTTTGTGTGATTAGTAATTTACTGATGTCAGCGTGTCCACAAAATGTAATATTTCTGTTCTGTAGACAGCCCAGTCACTGCCCTAAAGGGCTGAAAGAGAAAAAATATTTTAAAACCTCATATAATGATGTTTGCTGTAGTTTTGCATCAGCAATTTAGAATTCATCGGTTTCAGTCGATACCAAGGAGTTTATTAGGTTTATTTGAACCTAAGACCTTAGAGTTTATTAGGTTTATTTGAACACCAAGGAGTTTATTAGGTTTATTTGAACCTAAGGAACCAGCGTAACACCTTGTTAAACCGATTCCTTAGGAGTGTGTTTCTTAGACATATCTCTTGACTATTGTATTATCAAATACCAATAATGCATGAATAATAACGGAAAATTTATTTCTTTGATTTCTATATTTAAGGATATTTACATTTATACCTCCAATAAAATGCGTTCAACTTTTTAATTTGAATATCTTTGTAATAGAAAACGCATACTTGATGTTTCATAGCTGATAGTATAATTGAATAGAGAAGATAGATATGTGTATTGACGTCAAATGAGAGAGTTACGATGAATATTAACTACATAATATAAATCTTGACCTTTTGTCTCTTTAAAAAATAGAAGTATCAAATACAACTTTGATCAAGATAAATTGAAGAGGAAAAAGTGAAATCATTATAAAAATATTTTTTTCTAATGAGAGCCAAATATAAAGTTACATTGAATATTAATTGTGGTAGTTCAAAAAACTAATTAAATCAATTTGAAAGAAACTTATTCAGAAAAGTATATACAACGCTCATTAATATATTATTATTTTACACATACCATCCAGAGAATATATATAAAAAACAGTTTTAAAATAATATAATGACAAGAACTTCTAATGAACCCTTACGAAATTTTTCATTGGCAACATGTCATAGATTTCTATATAGATTAGTCCTTAGTCATTTTTACCTGTATAAAATAATGATATATATAAATATCACATAAATATCTATTTAAAAGAAATCGAAATGTTGGATTTTGTTGTTGAAACATCAAAAGAATACATATTATATCATTTATCATAAAGTTAATTTCTTCCTTTATGCATTAATATAAACGACTAAGGAATAATACATTTAGCTTAGGTTTCAATTAAGGAAGAAAAATTCATAATTTTTACCTACATCATCATAATAATTATAACCATAATAATAAATTATGGAAAATGTAACATTAAAGCATAAATTAAAGAATAAAAAGACATTCGCAATAAAAATATAAAGTCTACAAAGCACTTTTAGTTATTGAAGTTATAAAGTGATTAATAATTTAATTGTGTTAAGGTATGTAGGAATATAATTCTGAATGATTTCCCTAACTTACATTACAAAATTCATATTGAATTTTTAATCCAACAAAATGAAAATTAATCCTTACTTTCTATTTCCAATCAAATCTATGTAATATTTAAGATTATTCTATTACCAAAATGAAATTTCTCTAAAAAAAATAATAAATCATAAAATGTGACAAATCTTACTAAATATTTACGTTTTAAATTAAAATGTTCATAATCATAGATTTCTTACAGACTCAAAACATCTTTAAGAATTTTCTCACTATTTACGTCTACTAAATTAAACATCTATTCCATGAAAAAAGTCTTCTTAAAAGATCTGAAAATTGACATTAATATACATAATTAACTCCTAAATTATTTGAAGTATGAGTATTGTATTGTTTATCTATTACTTTTCTCCCAATAATATTTGCAAATTAAGTTACACTGCCATCAATTATCTTTTGCTGAAAATTGATATAAATGATTCACAGTCAAGATTCAAGTGTTATCTCAAATTCAAACAAAAGTTCCTTAATGAAATATTAAGATGAGCTTATAAATATGTAACGATTACGGTTTCGAAGCCCATAAAAGTTTTTTAACGAAATTATATTACAAAAGAAATATTACCTACACTTATTTAATTGAGTACCAATTGCTCCTCACGCCATATTCAAGGATAATAAAAAAGCATATTTATTGCATGTGAGGTAAACTAGCTTTAAACTTTTTAGACTTCATTGAAAGATATTCTTGATATATTTAAAAATCATGATCAGAAATTAAAATTAGTTCTTTATTTTATAAGAATAGGATTCTTGATTTCTGCTCAAAAAACGCCCTTATGCAAACTTGCAAAGTATAATTCATGTTAAGATATGCTTCATGCAAAATATACATATTATTTAAAATATAAATGTTTCAATTTAATATATCTAAGGCAAACAAGCAAGGCAAGAATAAGTCATTTTTATGCATTTAAGTCATTATATATTTATGCATACACTTAGTCACAAAATTAAGTATGTGGAGTGTATATGATGATGTTCTATGAAAAAAAAAAAACAGACCTACAATATTAGAGTTTTCAAATTAATAATTTATTTCGATTACAGCAAAATAGAACTTAGTTACCAAATGAAAAAATTTATAAATACAAATATTTATTTAGCAAGATGAGCTTAACTTAAAATAGGATGTAATTTACACCATAAAAGTTAGTATGCAAACAAAAACAAAGACATTAATATTGCAAATTTTATAATTTTTGAAAAAAACTAGTAATTTGTTGCATAGCCTTTGGCCTTTATTACAGCTCTCAATCTATATGGCACTGATTTAACTAAATTTTGAGTGACAGAAGATGGTATTTTCTGCCACTCCTCCAAAAGGACATTTTTTATATCATTCTTAATTTTGATCTTTTGCTTTCTAATTTGACGTTCGAGTTCATTCCACAAGTGTCCAATGGGATTAAGATCAGTTGACTACGGTGAGGTTTTTAGCTGGATTCGCATGTTATATAGCAGCCATTCCCGAACAATCCGAACAGTATGTTTGGGATCATTATCTTGTAGGAAAGTGAAAGATCCACCGAGTCACAATTTAGAAGCACTTTAGCTTAGATTAATCTTTAAAATATTGAAATAGCTATATTGGTTCATTATTCAGTCGATTAAAACTAAATTTCCTACTCCAGTTTCTGCCATGCATCCCCAAACCATAATCAAACCACCTTACCGTGTTTTACATTCCTCTCATGTTCTTTGGTTCTACAGCTGCATTTGATTTCTTCCAAATTTTTTGATGTCAATCTGACCCGTGACATATAAAATTTACTTTTATCCGAAAAAATCACGGAATTTAAAAAAAATTCTGTCCTGCTTTACATTTTCTTTTGCAAAATCTATTCTCTTTTTGCGATTCACTTTGCTAACAAATGGTTTTCTTCGCATATTTCGACCATGGTATCCTGCCTTCCGTAACACACGGCGAATTGTTTCAGGATTGCATGACTTCGCAAAATTGTTTTTCACATCAGGTGTCAATTTTGGTGCGCTAATCTTCGGATTTTCTTAGGGTGACACATTTCCAACAATGATTCACCTTTCTCTATCCGTGAAAATAGGCGGTCGTCCTGTTCTTGGCTTTTTTAGAGTATTTACCTAAGCCTGGAACTTTTCAATGATTTTTTGCACTGTTGCAAGACTTTTGCCTATGATTTTACCTATTTGTCTTTGGAACTTGCTTTCCTTATAGAGCTTTATTATTGCATCATTTAGATCTTATGACAATTATTTTCCACGTGGAGACATTGGTGAATTGTTGATGTTTGCTACAAAGCTTGTAGCTCATACCTACAAGCTTTGTAGCAAAACTTCTAAACTTATCACTGAAGTACGAAAAATCACTCGAAAATTTTCATTCAGCCTATTTCAAAGTTAAAAATTCGGAGTACAAAACATACTTTTGAGATTAAATTTCTACTGGTTGATAAAAAAATTACTCTTAAAGTTTTTTAATATATAATGATTTGGTTTATTTTTCATTACTTTATGACTTTAATCAGAAACAATACTCTCCAAAATAATATTTTCTTTTATTTATTTTAGAACTAGATCTTTTTCACTTTTGTGAGCAAGTGTATATATATATATATATATATATATATATATATATATATATATATATATATATATATATATATATGTATATATATATATATGTGTGTGTGTGTGTGTGTGTGTGAGTGTATATATATATATATATATATATATATATATATATATATATAAACATTTTGAATCAATTTCAACAAAATTATCATTACAGTTTCAAGAAATTAAGAACTATGTGGTATATTTTAACACTCAAAATGCAATGTCACGTGTCGCTAATTTTTTTGTAATTTCCCACCTTTCAGGAAACAAGTCATTTTCAAGAAACGTGCTTTGGAAATAAATGCATATTGTTCCTTTAGAAAATGTTTCTTCTGCAACATAGCTTACAAACACATTTTGGACCAAGAAAGGATTTCAAAATATTTACATCGCCGACAAATTCAGATGTTTGTTTTTTTAATTGATATTAAATATTTAAAGATTATAAAACAAAGCTATACATAAATAAAAAAAAATAAGTTTAAAAATATTTTTTCAAAAGGAGACCATAAACATCAATTTAGTTATATATTACAAAGATTGAAATTGCTCATATAATGTGAATAATACATCATAATTTGCACAATGTTTACTCAATAATAATGATTTAAGCATATCAAAGCATAAAAAATGATAGCAAGTGCTTAACAGTTGTTTGAAATCAATATATGGTATAATTTATAAGAACCTAAAAACAGAAACCTAAAAAAAAACATCTTATGCATACAAATGAAAGAAACAATAATTTTTTATTAATTAAAAACAAAGGAACAAATAATTCTTTATTTTAAATCTGTACCGTTTTCATGACAAAAATTTGAATTTTCTAAAATACTTAAAACATTAATTTTAACAAATCTCATTTTTAAATGTATTTGTTAATTCCTGTGAGTGACAAAATTAAAGACAGTAACTTAGTATTTAGGCAAATAATTCAAATATTTTCATTTGAGAATGTTTAAAACATAAAGGAAGAATTTTAGTGATATATATATATATATATATATTATATATATATATATATATATATATATATATATATATATATATATATATATATATATATAACCATGGCAGAAATTAAGAAATAATATATACATATAACTTCCCTTTTATTTATCGTCAAGCAGTAGGTTAAATAAAGTCAAAAAACTAATTTACTTTAAATGAAAATATAAAATTTAATATATTTGTATGTACAAGAGATTTTAAAATTTTTACAATATTGAAAAGTTCAAAAACAATTTTCATATGTTTAAACATATAAAAATAAATTAAAGAAAATAAAAATATATTATTCTGATAAGAATAATTTTAGGAAAATTATTAAGTATTATGACAAAATTTTGAAATTTCTTTCTATGAGGAAATAATATAAATTTATAAAATTTTAAAATAAAGCGTATATTAATCAAAAATTAATTTTAAAAGTCAAAATTACATTTTTTTCCTGAATTCTTCAGCTGTATTGTTTTATTCACTTTCATATTTTATCTTTCTTCATGAGATAAAAACAAGATCTACTTTTACTTAAAAGGTATTACTAATAGCTTTTTATATAATGAAATATTAGAAAAAGCTATTAGTAAAGCTAATAGCTTTACTAATAGCTTTTTCTAATATTTCATTTCCATAAAATTCTGCATAAAAGAACAAAACCCTATAATAAAAGTCATTTCTAAAATGGGAAATCTTTCAATTGATATGAAATTTGAAAGGAATAGGAAGAGTAAAACAAATATTCAAAACATGCATTAAGTAAAAATTTTTGAGCCTCAAAATAATATTCATTTCCATTTTAAAATTGCAAATGCTCTAAATTATTTAGAATCACTCAAAGCATTTTATTTTAAATAGATGGTTGATATATTTTACCTAATAGATCTTGATGGTATTAGTTTTTAGAATCTAAAATATTTTTTTAGCTGATTATTTCATGCTCTATGTTCAACCTGAAATTTCATTTGTTTGTTTATTAAGGAATACAAAATACTACAGTAGTGAAAATGTTTCTATTATAGTTATAGTTAGCATTTTAATTTGGAAATGTTTGGAAAAGTGCCATTGGAAAAGGGCCACAAATGTTTTATATCGGTGAAGGATAAGTGTGGGGATCAGCTTTCATTTATTTATGAAACCACAAAAATGGAAAGCATCATAAGGAAATTATCGAGTTTTTAATTATCAAAATATCAGGGTTTTAAAGCACCGTATTTTTACTGTATTTAAAATTAATTTATTTTCATAAATATCTGCTTTGGGAATTTTCTTTTTTAATATGAAATTTATTAAATTTATTTCAAGCTGTTCCCTTTATTGCTTTTAGATTCACACCATATATCACTCCTCTAAATTCAGGGAGTATTCAATGCCCTTTATCAGCAAGATAACTCTTGATCGCGCATCAGCCAACATGCAATGCAATGTGTACACCTGCTTCCCTGGTCACCGTGCTCACCAGATCTCTCACCAATTGAATACGTTTAGAATATGATTGGACGTCATTTGCAGACCCTACCACTGCCTCCTTCAGAAGACACACTTTCACAAATGGTTGGCAGGGAATGGAGAGCCATTCCTCAGGACACCATCCGTACTCTAATTGAATCCGTGCCTAGACGTGTTGCTTCTTGTATCGGCGTTCGTTCTCGGTGTTTATATAACCTACTGACCTGGCCCTGTCCTCACTCTGTATTGTGCACATCATTTCGAAACACAGACCTTTTACTATTCGTTGCTATCTCCCTCTGTTTTCTGAGTTTCGTCCTCGACTGGCATATCCTTCTTAGTGCTGAATTTTGAATGTCAGGCAATGTGTAGTTTCCTATATTAATACTAGTATTAGAATTGCAAATCTGTAGAAGTATTCTTGTGCAATGCTTCTATATTTCATAATTAGATGAATGTTCAAATTGGTAAAAATGATGACAAATTTAGTTCTTCAGTACTGTATAACAGAGTGATTCTATACATTTTGAATATTCTATGCACTTTTATAACCGCAAGATAGTTAATGGGAGCACACATTCACAGAAATATGAAATTATTTAAAATTAAAAAATTTCTAAGCAAAACTTGTAAGAGCTTCTAGCTTTTCTCTAAAAAATTAGTTTTAGTGTTACTTAATTTAATTGTTAGCCAATATATAATCAATCTAATTTCTGTGATCAAGCATTTGATTTTTTAAACAAAATTAGATTTAGAAGTTTTTGCATAAATATTTATATTTCTATATCTGTCTATCTATCTATCTATCTATCTATTTATATATATATATATATATATATATATATATATATATATATATATATATATATATATATATATATTATTATATATATATATATATATATATATATATATATATATATATATATATATATATATATATATATATATATATATATATATATATATATATATATATATATATATATATATATATATATATATATATATATATATATATATATATATATATATATATATATATATATATATATATATATATATATATATATATATATATATATATATATATATATATATATATATATATATCAGGGTAGATATGTAGGATATAGTAACTTTTTCAATTTATGTTTCATATTTACTGAAATATGTGATCGGGGAAATGTCAAACCTAAGCTTTTCCAATTCGGGCTAAAGTATTTTAAAAGATATTTCATCTACTTCCAAAAATGATGAATTCCACTGAGGAAAACCTTTAATATTAAAGAAAAATCTGCTGTTTTGCTGTGTATTTGTTATAAAATATTTTTAACAGCCGTTTTTTTTCTCTCTCTTTTCCCATTAACTTACTGACATGTTGTCAACTTAAAGCCGTTGCAGTTTTCAGATGTCTGATACTTTGTGTCTTCTTGAACCATAAATTTGGAGAAAGAGTAGAATTTTAAAATAGAGAGTACTAAACCAATATATAAAAATGATCCTTAAGTTAACACCTACAAAACATAAAATTGCAAAAGTCGCTTGATATTCATTAAATTTAATAAATATAAATATGATATATATGTTACCAAAAGGCAGTAAAATAGTTAGCAGTATGTTTAAATATACATGAAACATATTGTTTTATTATTATGACTTTTAAAATATTTGCAGATTTGATTGATTTTATTTACTTTTTATGTTAATTTAAGCTGCATATTATTAAATGCTTTTAAAATAGTTTAACCCTTTGTAATTTTTGCTCTTTCAATTTTTTAGAGTGTTTAATTTCTAATGCATTTTTGTTATCTCATATGCAACTGAATTTTCTATTCAAAAAAGTCATTTAGAATCGAATGACAATTATGATATGTGTAAAAATATAACTGATATGTCTCAAAATAAATTGATTGTCTCAAAATATGTTACTGTCAGTTTATTTTAAGAGATTTTATTTCTGAAAATAAATTGATATGTATCACAATAACATTCAAATTAGCATAACATTTTCCCATTAGAAAACCTATGACAAAAGGAAGATTGCTTCAGCAAACAGATTCAAATTGATATTTTCATACATTGATTGATGCATTTTAGGAAAGGATAAATCAGCTTAGAGATAACTCCTTTTGATGAATTTTTTTATTTAAAACTATTCATTAAAAAGTAATGATTGAGTCATTAAGCTCAAATATTGTGTAGAATATTTTTGCTCTTACACTTCGTGTTTCATTCATGGATGAATTTTCATAATTTAATAATTTAGTTTTTACTGTTAACAAAGTTCAGAAATTATTCGGACATTTATTTTCAGATTATTCCAATATAAAATTTTCATTCTATTTCAATTACTCTTGACATTTTCCTCAAATTTCCTACAAGTTCTTATGTAAAATCCCCTTGATATTAAATTAAATATTTAACAAAATAAAAGAGAAAAACATTTTTAGAAAAAAATTATATATTTTTTTGAAAAAAAACATCTTTGTATTCATGAAGAAAATAGTTTGAAGTCTCGCAGTTAATCACTAAAACATTTTAAAGACAATTTTACGCTAAATATGCATGTTTAGCATTGAATGGATATTTTGGTAATATAAGAAAACATTATTTTTTTGTAATTGCCCGGCAGAATGCAACGAACCAAAGGTTATAAAAAAAGTAAACTACAGAAAATATACCGAAGTCCTTGTCTAAGAAGCGACCTTGCTTCCCAATATCTTGCTTCCTCTGTTAAGCAAGAAAGAGCCCCATAAAGGGGCAGATGGTCCCTGCCATATACTTCTCCAAAGAAGCAAAGTGGACAAGTAGAAATTTTAAGAATACCCAAGCGCTTCAAATGAGAGACTAGGCAGGGGTGGCCAATCTGCGGCTCTTTTAATGATAATTTTTGGCTCACGATAAATGTACCTGAGTTTCCTCTTTTGGCTTTCGATAAAAATACTCGAGAGAACGTCAAGCTCTACAATTAAATTATAAGTCGATGCCGAATACTGAATTTTAGAAATTTGTACCAGAATCGAAGTATCCTGAATTAAAAAAGGCTGCTTTTCGAAATATTTCAATATTCGAAGCAACGTACTTACGTAAATCATTTTATTCCTCTTCAAAATTTGTGAAATCTAAACACTGATCAATAGTAACTAACCAACATCTCAAATAATTATTAAGAAGTACTGTCACCAATTAGTCGCCAAATTTTAAAGAATTATCAAGAGAAGTAAAATAAATATGTTTAGTTTTAAATATTTAATCTTAATACACATATTTTGTAGTTTTATTGATGATTTCCTTTAATATAATTTCTGTAAAAAAGTTTTAATGCTTTTTAAAAACGCATTTAATTGCGGCTCTCGAAAAATTTCAAATTTTGAAAATTGGCTCAAGAAGCTTGGCCATCCCTGGGCTAGGCAGTCATGTCCTGTTTTTATACGAAAGGTGGCAACTGCACTTCATCTTGATAAATTAGGAATAAAAGAAGAACCTAAAATCACACCATTGTTTTTGAGCTACACTAGCTTGTGTATCTAGTGAGGAATAAATACAAATTGAACAATAGATGCTTTAAAAACAGTTTAATCTTCCAATACAAAATGAGTGTGGAAAGGTGTTATAGAAGGTCAGCAACTTTCTTTGCAAGGACGTTTGCTTCCTCACTGCTCCATAAGCCACAGTAGCCGGGAACTCTCTGGAGAACAATTTGCTTCCCTCTCAAAGCAAGAGTTCCCAGGAATTCTTGACATTGTTGAATTTATGTGTTCGTGGATGTTCAACAGTATAAATTGACTGGATGGCTGCTTGAGAGTCAGAAAGGATAACTGCTTGAAAACTTGCAGTGCTATTTGTTTGAAAGCTATGCATATCGTTATAACTTCACCGTTGATGGAGGTACCGATATAACCTCTTGGGTCATAATATGAAAAAAGGTCAGAGTAAACACCATTACCAACATTAAAGTCACAGTCAAACTGGAACCCGTCGGGGAAAAGCCATTAAGAAGGTGGATATCTGGATGCAATGGTCTCCAATGCAAAGGTTTTCGAAATACTTGGTGCAATATCTCTCCTTCTCTGCACAGATAACACGAAACCTGGCCTTATATTATCATTAGTTAATTTCAAGGTATTTCTGCATATCATGAGGGGAGATAATCACATTGGATTTCGAGATCGTTCTTTTTTTCAGGAATTTTTGGATAGATTCATGTTGGGTTTTCATTTTTTATGGTTTGCTTACATAATCCCTCCAGTAAGGATGCTCTACTCGCAGTAGTTTCTCAAAGAGAACCAAGGATTTCAAATAAGACAACACAAAGCATGCAAACATTATATGCGCTATAAGACATCATAAAATAAAAGTGTCCAATATAAAATATTTTGTTATTTTTTTCTTTATCATGTACTTATTCATGTACATTCCCATTTTATGTACCTCAAGTATTTGACGATATTGTAAATATAGATTCATTATATTTTATGTATTTTAAATTTTTGTAGAAGTGAAACAATTTATTAGCACTGATATATTTCATAAAAATTAACCTCCATACGAATTTGACATAAGAGTATGAAACTTCCAAGTATAATATTTATCATTTACAAATTTTGTTAAGTTTTACATTATTCACTAATTGAAAATTGTATTAAATATTACATTATTTTGACCAACTTAATACATACATTTTTAATATTTTATTATATATTCTTCTTCTTTATTAACTTATTGTTAGATTTCATAAATGAACTAAATAAAAAAGATAGAAATATCTACAAACAATCCAGTAAAAGTTACGTCAATGTCAAAGGAAAATAGTATACAAGAAATATAATAATTTTAATAACTTCTGTTAGGTCAAGTTGTACAAATTTTTCAGAAAATTGTTACAGCTAATATTAGAAATGAAAGATGAAGAATGATTAAGTTATCACTTTTTAATCAGATAGCTTCCACGAGTTATTTTACATTCAAAGGGATATTGCACTATTTTTTATGTTGTGTGTCCTTAGTCACTAAAATAAAAGTAATACGAATAAAAGAGTGTCCGCTTAAGCATGTATCTTTGACACCGAAATCGTAATTTCATTTTTTACAAACAAAGAATTATTTGTAAATAATAATAAAATCGATGAAAAAATTTAAATTTTTGCATTATGTGCAGATATCTTATTAATAACAATTGACATGCCAAGATATAAAGATTAATATCACTAAACAAATTTTGAGTTTTTTGATACTGCTTCTTTAAATGATGTTATTGCTTGAAAGAAAAAATATTCTTATTTTTACTATACATAAGTATGAAGTACTTTTTATTTTGAAATATGATACTTAATGCTACTTTAATATTAAGAACATTTTTGAAGGAAGAGTGCTGTGAACTATTTAGCCTTGAAAAATTAGAGTGACAAATCACTTTATTAATGCTTCCAAAAATTTAAAACCTTCATTAATACATTTGAAATTATCATTACTTAGTAGTCCATTTATGGATCCAAAAATGTATTCCAATAGCAAATGATATGGTAGGCCAATGTCATTGCAATGGCAAATGACATGGTAGATTGTGTGCTTATTATTTTAGTACAATAGTTTTTTTTTAATTCTATAACTTAAACTCATCTAAACATCATTAAGAAATACACGATAGATGTATCAAGTTAGTTTAAAATAAAATGAACGTTAACCAAATGTTACTTACGTGATTTACGCTTATAGCTTGTTTTTACTTTATAAATATTTTTTACGAAATATGATCAAGATAATAAGGTATCATCTAATCATTGGAAAACACGAAAAAATATGTTTATTTGTGAATCCCTGATGCTTCAGAAATTATCAGTGCTCATATTTATAAGTGGTTATTTTTAATGACGGTTTATTTTGCCAAACTGAGATGGATATTTTATAGTTTATCATAAATAACATGTTCCATGTATCATACATTTCTGTAAATCCATATTGTTTAGATAATAAATTTAACATTATCAATAATGAATTTCTATTCAGAAATAAAATGATTTTCCCTACGTAAAACTCTATTTTTTGAGATACTTCGTAAATAAATACAAGTAAAATCCTTAAGAATTTTAACATAAATTAAAATTAACGAGCCGTATTTATAGATAAATTTGAAAGCTGCGTACGGTTATCTAAATATTTTATACTGTATGTAATTGGAATCATTTTACTCTTGTTTCTATAACTCGTGATGTATGGTGAATATTTCTTAATGTTTAAAATAGGTTTTTCAGCAGAATAATAAATTTCTAAACATGTTTATCCTGAGAACAATTCTTATGCTAATTAAAAAAAGCATTTAATTTTTACTTTCAAAAATGGTTTTCAAATTAAATTGAAAATAACTTTTAATTCAATGTTTTCTTATTTTTTTCTCTATATCTAAAAAATATACTTTTTAAAAAATACTGTTTTAAATGTTTCAGAAAATCTATAAATTAAAAGTTAATGTTGAAAGAAAAATTGACCTAATCCAAATAATCACATTATAAAATAAATAAATTTACAGCAATGAACAATATATGACTCTTAATGTTATCATAAGTAACTATACTGTAGCATATTATTTGTCAAGATGCCAAAACATAAAAATGTTGGATTCAAGGATTATTGTTTTGAAAAGTTATTACTGAAACACCTACCAGTATATTTGTTTTCAATTATGTGAAAAATTAATATTTTTGAGTGGTAATTGAAGAGTTTTGACAGTGTATTTATTGCAATTTACACTGCCGGCCAAAGTAAATGCAATACCCTTAAGGAAGCATGCACATAACATGAGATTTACACATGTATTAGGTGAGGGGAGATATGCAAATGATAAGAATTTCAGCACAGTCGCACATTAACTGTGGCGCCACTTCAAAGCGCTATTTAAGACTTGGAGATTTTGGACGGTTTCAAGTTCGACAATTGTGTTTTTCTTGTGGTTTCTACTAAAAAACGATCAATTATGCCTCGTAAAAAACAGCAATCATTTTTTATCAAGTATCCGATAACCTCAGAGAAAGGATAGTGATCTACCGAGATTGAAGATTATCTTTCAGGGAAATCGGTAGTCGTATTTGACGAAACCAAACAACAGTAATGCGGATATGCGATTGTTGGATGCAGAAGTATACGATGGACAGACGTGTTCAATTGCATCCACCCCAGTGCACCACTTCACGTGATGACAAGAAAATTGTGCGTCTGGCAGTGACGGATCGCTCAGCAACGTCACGAACCATAGCATATCACATTCAGTCTGTTACGCATCAGCCAGTGTCTGCACGTATCATTCGACACCGTTTACAGCAGAGTGGTCTGTCCGCAAGAAGTCTATCCCTTCTTCTATCTTTGACGCAGAGCTACTGAAGTCTCCACCACTGATGGTGCGACGAAAGAAGGATGTGGACGGCAGTATGGAATGAAATTACATTTAGTGACGAGTTACGCTTCGGTCTGCAACACCATGATGGTCGCGCTTGAGTCTGAAGACACGGTGGAAAGAAGATGCTGAACAGCTACTTTATGTACCGCCACACTGGTCTTGCACCGGGTATTATGGTACGGGTGGTATTGGATATCACTCTCGCACTCCTCTAGTACGCATTGCCGGTACAGTAAACAGCCTACGCTACATCTCCGAGGTGTTGGAGTCAGTTGTTCTTCCTTACCTTCAGGGCTTGCTCACAGCCATATTTCAGCAGGATAATGCGTGATTACATGGGGCACGCATTGTCCAAACATTATTCGTCAAACACCAGATTGCATTGCTTTCCTGGCCGGATTGCTCTCCTGATCCATCGCAGATAGAAAACATGTAGTCCATGATTATTCAACAATTGACTCAGATTTCCTCCCCAACTGCCACACCAGATCAACTTTGACAATGTGTGGAAGCTACTTGGTCTGCTGTACCTCTAGAACGCATCCAAAGTCTCTTTGAATCAATGCCGAGGCATGTGGCTACAGTGATCTCCAACAATGGCGGCTACTCTGGCCATTGACTTTAGTAGGAACCACACTTCACATAAAGTCTATAAATTTAATAATTTGATACTTGGTCAACATTTAATCTACAGAATAAATTTTGTTGTGCTATCTCTTGTCTTTCTTGGTATTTTAATTTATGTGACCAGCAGTGTATGCGTATTTTTCATGCTCTAATCCGAGTTTTTATAAATTATTCATTGATTTTAAACGAATTCATTTTATCATACCGTTGTGAAACGAGTCAAAACGCTTGCTGAAAAGTATAGAATGTTTTAACGGGTATTTTGATTTATGTCACTCTGATAAATAATCGAATAATTTATGTGAGACTCTTAATTAAATAAAGGCTTATTTTTCATACTTTAAGAAAAGTTTAATTTTGCTGTCTAAGTTTTCATGATATATAAATATCCCCATCCTTAAGCTACGACAAATATGTTAGCCTTTATTTCTTATCAATAATACAATTTGTCATTAATCTTATTATCAATAACTTATATATGTACTTTAATATTGAAAGATAGATAGGTATATAACAGGATAACAGGCAAGGAGCTTAATTATTCGAAACCATTCTCATTAAATACAATACAAATTTTCTTATTTTATTCCAATAAAACATTTTTTAACATAGATCCAATAAAAAGACTCAGCTATTTTTATTAGTGAATAAAATAAGAAAATTTGTCGTTAATAAGAAGAATGATTTCGAATAATTAAACTCCTTGTCTGTTATCTCATATTTCATTCTTCATGTAAAAATAAAACTCAAAATGTCTGAGGCAAGAGGAATTTAATAAGTACTTATCTCTTAAATCTTAAGAAAAAGTTAGGAAGTTAGTTAAAAGTTAAAAAAAGTCAGTCTCATTTGGAAAGAAAATAAATAATAAGCATTTCATTTAAGCATTGAATAATATTCGGTTAATACTGTAATCATTTAAATTAAAAAAGGAAGATTTTTCTTATCAAACTTCAATAATTTTTAATGAATGACAATGTTGAAAATGATCTTAAAATTGAATGCTAAGCAATCTAAATACCTGAATAATTTCTTCGTTATATTATGATAAACTGTATATACAAATTGCGTTTTAACAGAAGCATGATAAAACTGTCTGCTTTTAAAATGATTTCCTTGAAAATCTCTCCTGGATATGTGCTTAGACATGAAATATTAGTCTAAATGAAAGTGCTTTTAACGATAAAGGAAACAATAACGGCATTTAAGCACTTATGTAAGTAAATGAGGGAATTATTATTTTCCGGAAATTTGTATCCGTTAATGAGGCACTTGTTTTGAATGTTGGATATATATTATTTGCAATTAAATAAAATCCCTGTCTAAATTAAGGAGAAATAAAATGAAATCCTTAAATTTTTGGTTATATCAAATAATAAATCATGAAAGTTATACTATTCCACAGAATATAATATTTTTGTCCAATAAAAGGTAATTATAAAATAAATGAATGCAATTATTTTATTTTCAATTATGATGCTCTTTTATTTTATTAATATTAAATAGTAAAATTTAAAAAAATTCTAGACTTATTAAACTCTTCTTTATAAGGTAAGATTCAATTATAATTATAATTGTCAGATAAATATGGTCATGCGCGTGATAAAAATTTAACTGAAATATATTAGCATAAAAAATAAAAATAATGCAAAAAAATCTATGATTTATACAAGAAAAATCCCTTCTTTTTCACCAAAATACTTTTTTAATTCTGAACAGCCAATGTCAGATTTTTTTAAAATTACATTTTCATGAAAAGTGCAATTTATTTTCAAATTAGAAATGCATAATGACATTTATAAATTTATATTTATAGAGCTTGTGTTCTTATTTCTTGAAAGGTTAAAAATTCTATCATATTAACAGACTTATGTAGTTATTCTTTTTAGTTCATTCACGTGACTTCAAATTTCATTTTCGATTAGACAGAAATAACATAAGAATCATTTTCCTATTTAAAGAAGTTTGTGAACCATCATCATGCTTATCAGTTGAAAAATATTTCTTGACCTATCATTATAAGCAATCAGTATTTCAATCTTAATTTTAATTTATAAGTTTTCAAAGACAAATATGCCAGATGCAAGAGTTTGGTGACTAGCTACATGCAAACAATTGTGAACCGCATACAAAAATTAACATGAAATTATTTTAACTCTAAAAAAATATTAGGATAAACTTTATTGTATTAATAATTAAATCACTTCAAACTTAAGATTCGATAGTTGCAATTGATCATGATACCAAATTCAATGATCTATTGTACTGTATTCCTAAAATTGAAAAACTTTTTTTTGAGAAAACAGTAACTGAGGAAAAATAACCACATAATTAACGAGAAAAATCATCGACACTTAAAGTTTAATTACATGTTAATACAAGTGTTCAAAGCTATGGATAGGAAATGTTTCTCATTAGCAATATATTTGTGATAAGGCTTTTTCTTGTATAGATCTTCTACGGAGAATCCGTATCATTCAACACTGCTATTATATTAAATATATTTTAAGGGTATTGAGCTCTGAAAAACCCTACCAATTTTATTATACATATTTCACTAGAATCATATAGCTCTTTTCTTTTTGTTGTAATATCTTTTATTTAATAGTTTTCTTGCCTTTAAACTCTGGTATTTCTACATTTTAATAGTTATTTTTTTAAAAAAGAAAAACAAATATCTCAGATAACATCTATAATAACCCACACTGGTTTAGGATTAATAAAATGAATATATTTGATCCAAACCTCTCTCTCTTCATCAATTAAATCAATACCGGGAACACTGGAGGAAAAATCTGTTATTTATTAGTAACTACAGGAAGTTAATTATCGGTTACAAATTTGTACTAAGATAATATTCCCAACTAATAACAGAAGTTAAAGTGCATTATATAAATGCCACAAGTTCAAGTAATATTTTACAAAAGTAGCTTCTGTGGGACCATGGTAGCCTTGTGGTTAGGGTATCGGCATTCCATACGGAAAGGCGGGGTTCGATTCCCAATGCCACCAAAAACCGAGTGCATGCGAGAGCACAGGCGAACCCCCGAGTACATGTGATATACATGCTCGTTCAATCTGTGGAATCGAAAGTCTTGCTGTTGGTCATTAAACAGTTTACCATGGGTACAATGGTCTGGAGAAAATTTCCTGCCCCTTCAGATCAATGTCAAAATTAACGCAGTGAATCCTTTGGTGGTGCCATCTATCGGAGGATTTAAAAAAGAGAATTAGAAAAGAAAAAAGAGGATTAAAAAAGAAAAAAGAGAAAGGTGTGAATGGTTACCTACCCTATAAACGGGTACCTATGGCATGTGTGTAGAACAAAGTCGTATTTTCACATTCGTGGTGCTCTGATTAAAACGAAAGACGCTCCCTATTGACTTAAAATGAAAAAATGGAAGCAAAGTTAACTTAACATGTCATGTCATAAGTAACAACAACAGCTTCTGTCCTAGCAAATTCTATTGAGCATTAAAATAATAGATTTCTGATTTATTGTCGTTGTATGCCCAGCGATATCAAAGAGAATAACTGCTTTGTAGTATTAGTTGAAAATAATGCCGTGCTTAAGCAAAGTCATCCATTTTGATTTTTAAAAGTAACATTAAAAAATTTCCATTGCAAACAATTTTTTAATCCTTACTTTTCAGATAAGGATTTTTCTGAAGGTAGAATCATCAGATTAAGAGTCTGGAGATAATTTTGTAAATTTACATTTGACTGTATTACTAGATTAGCAGTATACCAGTTATATCATAGGTCGTTGAGTTAGCAAATGATATTATTAAAACCAAACAGTATTACATGACGCGTGTAATAAATTCATTCTGGAACATTATAGCTTTAGTTTAAATTATCGAGAATGTAAACAGGAAAATTTCAATTATTTCTTTGGATTATGTAAAGTAGTTATGAATAATTCCACCAGAGATAATTCCAACCGTCTCACATCTACATTCTACAAACTTAAAATTCAGTAATTTAGAAATTAAGACAACAATTTCTACCTGAGATACAAATTTAGGAAAACTAGCTGCAGTAGACATATTTTAATGACACTGAAGTAATTGCTTCAGTAATTCATCTTAGAATTTTGGTGGCTTTATTATAAATGTACAAGGCAGCTTGTTGTTACTCCCTATTTTCATTTCTCTGTTAAAGAGAATTTTACCTTATCTATAATATTTACTTAAGCGACTCATTTTCCGAAAAAATTTTAAGTACCAAAAACCTTCTTCTAAAAATCAGCCGATGTTCGTTCTCGTTTCATACTCACTTCCTCAAAACTGGTTAAAAATCGTATTTTCTAAACATTTCTTGACAGGAAAATTTTCTACCACACTTAAAGGTGTCACAACGTGATGAATGAACTGAATTTGTTGTCAGTTACCTTTACATTTCCTTTTGTAGAGTTGAATATATTTAAAAGATGGCAAAAAAAAGAAAGAATTGTATATCCTAATAGAAGTCGTAAAAACAAAGAGGTTAACTATACTTATTTTTATTCATTTTTAGAAAATAAAAAACTCAGTAGACGTATTTCTGGTGTGATGCAAATTGCGAATGAAGAAACTTCTCAGTGCTGTTATGCTGAATTTGCTATAATATGAAGTATAAAGAAGTATAATCTCCTGTAATTATTATGTTTTTCATTTTTGATGCAATATTGATAAGATAAACTTACTTCTTTGCTTAATTATCCATAAACTCAGAAGCATTTCAGTTTTTTTTATTTGATTCACAAATATTTCAATTTCTTTTGTACAACAAGTTTAGAAGAAGTAAGTTTTGAAAATTTTCATTTCTAAATTAAGCACTCAAATATTTTTACGATTTTTACTGTTATAAGATAAACTGTATTTTAATGTTTTTCTTTTTTTCATATATTATATTTTACTTAGAATTACGCTTTTTTTTGTATTTATTTATTTATTTATTACATTACATATATTCAGACTTGTATGCTTGATTCTTGAGATCCGCTTGTAAGTCTTCGTCGACAATAGGACAAATAGCACAATGACAGATGTACAACCACAGAAGAATAACGAAGAAAACACCCAGGGCCACGGTGGGAATCGAACCCACACTCCTACGCTCTCAAGCGATTAGCGGTGATGCTCTAGACCACTCAGCCACGGAGCGCCCGCTTTTTTTGGTAAAACATCAATAATAAAGAATATAGGTTACTTAATACTGTTAGCCTTTTGTATAAAAATAAACTTTAAATATTTTTAAATAATGCAGCTTATCTTACAGAATTTATCTATTTCAATATAAATAAACTAAGTGCTTTATACTTGCAAAATCTAACATGATACAAACAAATTTGTGCAATTATTTCCAAAAGCCATCTTAATTGTGTCCATTTTTTAATATTTTGAAGCCTTTTTGAAAACTTTGAAGCTTTTTTGAGAATTTAACTTCGAAGTAATATCTTCAATATACACAGTTCAGTCACAGCACGTACTTACAACGTTAATTAACCAATCACAAAAGCACCACAGTGCAGTTGAGTGTCTATAAAAGGATGAGAACTTCGGAAAACATTCAATCGTGGGCATAATGCAGAAATGGAGTGATTTATCCGACGTCCAAATTGACATGATCGTTGGTTTTCGGGCCAAGTGTGGAAGCATTTCCAAAACTACGAAGTTTGTGTACTGTTCAAGTGCCGTAGTAGTAAAAAATATATCGCGCAAATTAGGACTGTCAAATTCAGTGACGTAGCAAATGTGGTGCACCACCCTTCAGTTGACAGAAGTTAACGAAGGCTGGAAGATACGTTTCGGTTTATAGACATGCTACCGTCGAGCAACTGACCAGCCAGATGAACCATGGGGCAAACAACAGTATCTCCCAAACTTTTGTTCTGTGAATATTACTGCTTCTAAGCCTCAAATCAGAAGCCTGATTCATGCACCAATTTTGATTTCTGTTCATCGGCAACAAATTATGAAATTTGCACTTAAATACCGCAACTGGACGTAATTTAGGAACCACAGGTAGATTTCCCTTATGAATCACGTTTTATGCTCTATCAGACAAACGGACCTTGGCTTAGAAGATGGAAAACCCTGTAAACATTCCCGGAATGGTCCAGGTTGTTGGTTGGAGCATTATGACTTTGGCAATGTTTTCCTGGCATTCTCTGAATTCACTAATTATTATGGAAGGTATGATGAATAAATATAAGTACCCCTCTGTCTTTGTGGGTCATGTCCTTTCTATATGCACATGGTTTTTCCTCGTGATAATGCCATCTACCAGTAGGATAATGCAAGGTATCATATAAATAGAAGTGTACATTTGTAGTTCGAAGAACACCAGGATGAGTTTATCGCTCTCATTTGACCAGCAAACTTAATCTGATTTAAACGCAATTGAAAATCAATAGGACCACCGTGAATGGATTCTTCGAGGTAGGAATCCTCACCTGTGTAATCTCGTGCATGGCTATGGAGTCGGGATAGCTCATCATACTAATGAACACTTTCAGTAACCTAATTGATAATCTTTCTGTAGTTCTCGCAGCAGTCTATTCTGCGAAATGTCGTTAAGTGTTCATATTTGTATGACTAGATTGTGTATATTAAAATAAATCAAGAATGTTGTGTGATAATGGAAAGGGCATTCTAGTATACAAATATAAAAAATGTTAACTTTTCAATCGTAAATGTTTATTTTTATTAAAAATTTTATGGATTTTAGTTATATATAAACTTACATTTTCAATGTTCTGCTGTATATTAAGTTAATCAAGTTGGACTCTTGTAATGTGTGCAGTCATTGAAATATCATTGCATGCGATGTGCGCATGCACTGATATATTTAAAGAATGATACTTCTTATTTTGAATATCAATGGATACCACTGACATGATGTCCTGTTTTGGATAAGAATAATACCTCATATATAATTGGCAGCATAAATATTCGTTTCTTTCACAATCCTTTGAATTAAAGTATCGTTCATTAATAATTTAAAAATATGTAGCAAATTCTCCCTACCTGGAATTGAAACTTTCATTTCAAGGGACCCTATGAAGGAAAACTTTGCAATTTCGATATTTAGTGGGCACCATTATTTGATAAAACTAATATAGTCATTGTCAAATTGTTTTGATTCTAACACAATGTCAAGCAAAATTAAAAGTTGAACACCATCATTTCTATCAAGAGAGATTTTTCATATCTTAAAATAAAAAAGCGTATTTTAGTTTAAAATATTTCACTTATAAAATTTAAAATTTATTCTCATTTTGACCCAATTAAAAAAATTCTAATAAAAAACATTCATGAATGAAAAATGTATTTTTAAAGAGAATATCGCAATGAATTAAGATGAGAAAATTGTTTTAATAAGATCTGCAAAATTCTAGAAAAAACAATGTTCTTTAGATAGATAAAGATACAATCTTTCATTCATATCAATAAATGCTAACCAACATATTGGAAGCCTCGTGTGAAATGAATTATATTTCTTGAAACGAGCTATTCTCTCAGCATTTGGGAATCTATTGTTGTTGTTTTTTTTGTTGCTGTTTGCCGGCTAGGCTGGCAATATGGAGTGCGCTGCTCCACTTTTTCCACTCAACCATATTTTGTTGTGGAGTCCGACTTCTTCAGTACACACATGCCATAGGGACCCGTTTATAGAGTAGGAAACCATTCACTCCAAATTCATACAAGGAAAGGACAAATACAGGATAGATAGAGAGAGATAGTGCATCCATGCCCGAACTGGGATTCGAACTCAGGACCTCCAAATCTATAGTCAGGGACTCTGACCACTAGACAGGACGGGCGGCATGGGAATCTATTTGAGCACTTTAATGATCTCTCTCTCTCTCTGTATATATATATATATATATATATATATATATATATATATATATATATATATATATATATATATATATATATATATATATCAAAGAATATACGAGATATTTTTAATAACACATTCATTAATATTTAACTGTCTATGATCATTAATTCATCAATGCTCATGTGAAAATTATAGAATATTTTAGAAATTAACTAACCTTTCTTCTTGATTAAAACAAAACAATAATAAAGATTTTGCTTGTCAAATAAGAGATTGTAAGAACTTTAACATTATAAAAAATTAAAATTAAAAAATAATATCTTTTGATAAAACAGTTGCATAAAAATTTCAATTCATTTTAGATACTTAATACAATTCCCTTTTTTTATGCATGGCAACTTAATGTTTAATAATCTAATGAATTAAATGTATTTTGAATCTAAATTTTTTGAAAATGGGATAAATTTCTAATATGGAATATTTATTTTCTAATATTGTAATGTCTTTAAATATTGCAATTAGATGTATTGATTGAAAAGAGCAATATCATGTAATAAATAAAATAAATTGTAATATGTGTCTCAAATCATTAAAAATAAAATGTGAGAAATAAAAATTTCATAAATATATTAAAATTTTCCCGAACATATATCAGACAGAAACATAATGAGTTACTTAATTTTTATCGCTGCATGTTAACTCAATCAAGTTTAATTCGTAAATTTAAGTTAATAAACAAAGGTAAGATTCCTATTTCCGAATATTTAATGTAGGTATTAAATGTTTGAGACAATATCTCTCAAAATATTCAGAAAAAATAAATAACCAATGTAAATGTATAGAATAAATTGCTTACAAGTTGCTTGTTGATTTACTATATAAATATGTTGGCTAATCATTTATCATTATTTAAAATAATACAAAAAGTTTAAAAGAATCATTTTAAACTTACTCATACATATAGTAAATCCAGAAATAATATGTAAAACTTTTGCAAATTAAAATATTTGAGAGAAAACTGTTAATACATTTAATAATTACATGGCAACATAAAACTATTTTATCTTCTTCATAAAAGTCCATTCAAACATGTTAAAATTTTTCCTCAACATAGTTTCTAAAGAAGGAATAAGCAACAAAAGAATAGTTTAAACAAAAGAACCTATTAAACTAGTATAATTTATTAATATATTAGTTTAAAAAGTATATCCTTAGACAATAGAAATTTTGAATCGATATAACTTTCGAAACATAGATTTCAAATAAGTAAATAATGCTTTGGGCATAAAATTTACCTATTTTACACCGTTATAATGTTAGTAAATTTGAATTTATAAGTGAATTTATAAGTGATGACATAATTGACTAACTTGTTAAAATTCAAATAATTCCATAAATAATTAAAATACTGTAAAATATATCCAAGAATGTATAATTCTGAATAAATTTTAATCGAAATTCTACGTATTGTTATAATTCGTACAAGTGTTTTATAGGGAAAAAAATGTATTTTTATATCGAGAAATAATATGTGATAATGAACTGAGTTATATGGACAAAAATTTATTTAACATAATATTTTAAAGATTTACTCATTGTTGAAATTACAAGAATAATAGACAATAATACTAATAGAATTTTTTCAGAAATTATTAATTGACTGCTTTTTTATTTCCTCTTTTATTGCAACATGTAATTGTTAAAATCAGTAACTACATCCAGGTCTCGATTTAGTTACTTCCAGCACTTATTTTAAATAGGAAGAAAGAAATTAATTACTCAGCCCTTCCAATATTTCTTAAGACATTTTTGCAGCCTGAAAACACTTATTTATTAATAAATAATAAAACAAACATAATTATTAATATATTCTAAATGTAATACAAACAAAACATCTGTACATAGCTCAAATTGATTTAAGTTTAGGAAATGCCACATATACATTTCATAAATCAGGTGAAAAATGTCATATGCCACACAACAAAATTTATAATCTCATTGAAATTTTGTGAAATATTTGCTTATACAACAAAAAATATTGACAAAAATATTCTATAAAATTTAAATTTTGCATGTATGCATAAACACAAAAGAAATATCCTTAGGAAGAGTAATTTGTTAATTAAATTATCACAAACTTTTGTCAAATAAAAATAACATCAACAATTCTTGCATGTTGCCTAATCAAGCGCAATATGTTGAATAAGAAATGAGCACATAGTATGCATATAAACTATATTGATATCAGCTTTTGAAATGCAAAGTTATTTTCAAAGGAAAACATTTTTTCAAATACTTACCAAGAGGAATTTAATTGCAGTTTCTACATTTCCCAATAAGTCGAAAATGAAAGAAATCACAAAAAATATATAATTAAACTTGTATTGCTTTTTCTCTTTCTCTATGTTTTTAAAATTAAGAGATTATCTGTAATTACATATTATTTAAAATTTTCACTTTCATTCACATAATTAATGTTAAAACAGTTTATAAAACTAACAATTAATTTAAGAATTGCATTCTTAGTATTTAAGTACTTCGGTATTTGCTATTAGAGTGAAAATGTGTCTTGTTCAAACTAAGGAACTAATCTTATTTTGGTTTTTTTTTTTTTTTTTTTTTTTTTTTTTTTATAAAATCTAGTTAAAGAGGAAGTAGTTTCATATAAACATTCCTAAGTAGGATATATTAAATGCATAATATTATAATATATCAAATTAGAGATGCATTTAAACTACTTGAACACCCTTAAATGTAGGTGATTTAAATTATATTGTATATGGCGTATATTAGTTAATACAATTTAATGTATTATATAGTTTAGTGCAAAGCGATGATTACTATTACTTTACTTAATATATTATAAAAATGCATCACTTGAGTAGAATTTACAAATTCGTATAATTAATATTCACAGGCACTTTCAACATAATGATGAAGTTTCCTGACACCCATAAAGCATTTAAAAATCCAATCTGTTAAAATTTTATGTATTAATTTTATTTTTAACTATGTATAATTTTGGGGAACACAATTAAAAAGTCTTTTTGTACAATTTAATGCAACTACATTTAATTTCATTTTTAGGTAACACAAACACATAATTTCTTAATTAACTGAAACTTTCATATTGTCTTCTCTTTAATAAATCATTCTACTGAAATGAACCCATGTATATTAAATAAATAAATCACATGTTGTTTGATATGATGAGAAAGTACACGCCAAACATATTCGCGGAACAAATTTAATAACTTTTATTTTTTAAAAGAAACGATATATTGTAATATATTTTAAAATATAAAAACCATAAAAAAAACGTAACAACTAAAAATCAAACATAAACTAACCTTTAATTTTTTGAGTACTTCTGATGTGAAAATTACGCATTGAAAACGCTAAATAATACTTTTTATTATTTAGCATTTTCAATTTTTATTATATTATCTACTTTTCTACATGAGTTTGTTTTTCTGCAGTCCTTTGTTTTCTTTATTCTTCATTTTTGATTGATAAAAATTTCAAATAGCATTTATAGTATAGAAGTGTATGCATAAATGTTCTCAAACAATAAACAATTTTTTAAAAATATTTACTTTGAAATATTGATGTTAAAAATCTATGGAAAACTAATATAACTGTTATTTTTATTTTCCCGTATTAAACTCTTACATCAAAGAAAGCAAACACAACAAAACTTCTATTAAACCAGTGAAGTAGATTCCTTGAAATGTTTTCAATAAAAAAGTATACAGGTATTTTCATTTTCAGTTCATTTAAATATGTAGTAATGAAAACATTTTCATCAAAATACAGCAAAAGTCTTTGCAAACATATTTTTTGTAACTATGCATAGATTCAGCAGCATTTAATCCAAAAAGGGAATAGTAAATGCCTATTTCTGTAACAAAACTAATGATACTTACTAATCGAAACTACAGAATAGTTATTAAATTTCATTTGAAATTTTTTATTAAACTTATATTTTTAAGGCTAGCAAAATCATACAAAATTTAATAGTACATTAATGAAATGCAAAATAAATAATAATTATATTTTATGCTTTAGTTGTAATAATGTTTTTCTAATTTATATTTTTTTTCATTTTTAACATTTGTCATTATTATGATACATTGTATAAACATTATTATAATTTATTACTCATGTTAAATTATTTCTATTCATTTTTGATGGAATTTTGCTGTTAATTATTTATTGTACTTCATCCATGTTTAATCTATTTGTGTTATATGTTCTTGGAAATATATTGATTGCTGCGCCTTCCACAATTCAAAAAATCCTTTAATCATATAAAAACTTGTGCGAGTTGTGCGAACGAATGAAATTTGAATACACAACAAAGCAAATCCGCACAAACAAAATTATTTTAGATAGATTGCACTTGTAGAATGGGCACATACAATACCCTTTAATGAGGAAA
This sequence comes from Latrodectus hesperus, assembly GCA_037975125.1. Taxonomy (NCBI): domain Eukaryota; kingdom Metazoa; phylum Arthropoda; class Arachnida; order Araneae; family Theridiidae; genus Latrodectus; species Latrodectus hesperus. Next base: position 32,779,266 of record CM075858.1, read on the forward strand.
ATTTGATCTCTTTGAGTATTTTGTATCAGAGCAGACTGTTTTAAAAGATTTCAACTATTTAAACACATTTTGATCCTTTAAGATTAGGTTTTCAACTAAATCCGTCAAAAACTCTGTTCTTTTAATAATTATTTTCTCTAAGAAATTCTAAGAGGAGCAAGGGATATAGATACAAAAATTACAAATCTTTAAAATTCGATCCATGAATATCACAACAAAATAGTGATAAGAAGTTTTGACTGTATAAGATTTTTATTCCTGTGTTCTCGGGAAGGAATTTCTTTTATATCTTACAAAACAAAAAGTATATTTAAAAAAAATATTATTCTTAAACTACAATTTTTTCATATTGAAAGGGATCATCTTTATAATAAAAACTAATTAATGTATATAAGATAATGAAGTTTAGGAGAATTAATATATCGGAAAGAACTCTTTTTATTATAATCCGCAAAAACGTCATCTTAGAATTACGCATTTAAAGCTAACATAAATAATAAGAAATACAAGACTTCATTAATTAACATAACTTGGATCAAGGGTTCCCAAACTTTTTTTTCTCGTGGATCACTTTCAAAGTTTTGACATTTTTGGTAGACCCCCTGCTGCTAACAAAAAGTACCTAGGTACTAACAAAAACTACTTCAACAAAAAAGTACCTAGGTACATAACGTTCAATCTTAGCTGGCTTTTGGCGTACGTTGACAGATAAAATCCAAGCCAAAATTTTTTTTCTTTATTCTGAAAACCAGAAAATTTTTCATGGACCCCCACTTACAACTTGTTTTCTTGTGAACCCCTGTTTTCTTTTCACGTCTACGTGGACACCCGTGTGGTCTCCTATGGACCCCTGGGGATCCACCTGTACCACTTTGGGAACCTATGACTTAGATAGAAACATTTATTATATCTTTCTTCAGTTGATAATTGCTCCGAATAAGCAATCTACAAAAATAAAATCTCATTTGTAACAAAAACATTTCGAAGCAGCAGGTCTTCTTACCAAAAATTAAAGTTTATCGCCAAAATCAATTGCCAAACCAATAAGTACCCAGTTCTACACCAAACCCGTGTTTTGATATCAAGTAATACATACAATAATCATTGCATACTTGCGGAAATCTTTGCAAATCTGCCTCGAATTTAATGTTTACTTCATTATAATTTTGAAATAGTATGTGTAAGCTCAATTTCAAAATAGAAAGAACTATGCTCATTATAAACTAGATTGCTCAGAACTTGTAAGTTAAATATCTTTTCTCGGCTTTTACATGTATTTCAATTTTAGTGGATATTTTTTATTTATTGAAAATTATTGAGTGATGAAAATGATTAATGTATTTTCCAACCTATGACAGAAATTAAAATTTCAAATATAATCACATGAACATATTATTCTAAATTTCAATGATTATTTTTCACTTTTAATTCTTTCATTTAAAACGATATTTATTATTTAAAATATAAATTTAATTCATTTTAATTTTTTCATTTCAGAATTGAATACCGTTTCCATTGTAATTAATGTATGCAAAGAAATAAAAAATATTTTCTTATAAAGTTAGAATACTATTTTACAAACATAAATGTTTTCACATTGATATGTAACAAATAAGTTAATACTTGAGGTATAAATGAATTAAAAACTGATAGAAATCTTCTTCATCTATATAAACCACACAGACATAAATAAACCTAGATTTTATATGAGAATTTGTTAAAATATACTCTCTGTATAATTAATCGATTCACTTCTTCGTAGTAAAGCTGATATATTCCCCGAAATCATTTACAGAGGGAAATTTATGAATTTGTCTCCATACGTTTCAACACATCTTCAGATATAAATATTATTAGACTTTTCGGGGGCGTAGATATTCAAGGAAGTCATAAATATGCATTAACCTTGCACAATCACGCATATATTCTGACAATGATAAAACTTATTCATCTTTAATATTTAAGCTTGTAATAAATGATTTAATTCTTAAAATATTTGGAGAACACAATAATAAGCAAAAATACATTTGAATATATGGATGACTATGTCAGTGACAACATAAGAGAATTTGCGAAATGTACTTGATGATTTTTATTGTTATTTTCATTTTCATTTTAAATGTGTTGATTGATCTTATATAAATTTAAATAGATGTATCCTAATAGTACCAGAAATTAAATTTAAATATTCATTAACTAAACTGAAATATACATATTACAATTAAAATAATTTAGATTTTTGGGTAAAAAAGAGATACTTTCTCAAAACAAAAGGATTGATTATTAAATTATAAAATTAAACCTTAAGACATATTTAACATTACACATGAATTTAATGCATGTTTAACTTATTGTTACATAATTATTACGTGGCTAATTACAAAAATGAAAATAGCAAGCTTTTAATTTGGTACAAATATTTTCTTTAAGATTACATAAAAATGTATAAAACCTATAATTTAATTAACTTAATCTAACTCTATTAATTAATTTTTCTAGTTTTAAAAATGTTTCCCATGTAATTATCTCTTTTAGTTTATTATCTTTCCTTTAAAATTGAATGTTATTTTAAAGACAATGTATTAATGGTCCCATTATATATTAAAATTGCATATTTTTTCTAAAAATATTCCTGTTTATTTTAATTAGGGTTTCGAACAACTATTATTAATTTTTGATAAATGCTATTTTCCTGAATAAAATCTCACATGAATAATTTCATCTCTGAATAAAAAAATTTCTGTTCCATTTTTTAAAATGTATGTAAACTTCAGTTACACAAATTCTTTAAATTTATATTATGGTGTTATTTAATATTATAAGAAAAAATTCTTTCAAATCATATTTATTGTCATTAAAACTATGATTATAAAAGCTATATTGCTCAGTAATCATAACAATTTTAATTACGTAGTGTTATAGATTTTATTGTCATTATAACTATAATAATATGTCATATTACTTTAAGTGAAAAAATATTTCCAATTAAAATATCTTAAAAATTTATATACAATTTTTTTGATTTAAAACGAAATTTGTTATATTATTTTTAAAAAGTGAATTTAAAATAATGAATAAAATTTTTTAATCAACAAAACATAAAAAAATAACTTAGAAAAGTGTTGTATCATTTCTGAAGATAATATTAGCACTTTTTCTTTATGAACTTGACACTAAATAAATAATCTCCAATTTCATTAATATATTACTCAAATCAGGTCGATTTTAGTAATTTTAATATGTTTTTTTTAATTAAAATCATTATATTCCAAAATATACTTCTAAAATTAAAATTTTCTGTTGATTATTGTTAACTTGCATTTTCCATTGTTATGTATACGCAGACTTTATTATAATAAGTGTAGTGGATATGCTAGTCACTGCTTTTAGTTATGTAATGTCTGCTCATAACCTGTCAATTCCATCATTCAACGAAAAAAAACGTAAGTACTAAAATTACATTGGATAAAGTAAATGTTTTTACACCTTTCAAAATTCCCCAGAAAATAAATACATAACTTATACTTTATTATTGTTTTGCTATTATATCAGCACAAAGCAGTATTAAAAGATTCCTATCTTTAAAATCACATTCTTTACAATTACAAAATCAAAATTAACATTAGTATTGCATAAGACTCTCAATATAAGAATAAAAAAAAGCATTTGAAATCCTTAGATAGTTTCACTGGTTTTATATTAATAGACCTCTTCAATTGTACGATTCTTTACAAATAAAGAGATGAATAAATGATTTATTGCATATTTTTCATACTCAGGTTTTCAACATATTTTTAATTTTCTTCATCTTCAGAATACGTTTTATATTTTCAAATTGATTCTAATTACATAATATGTACGCAGTGTACTGACTTGCCCCCTATGCGAGATACAAGATTATAAAGTATTATAAGCAGAAAGAATAATATGTAAAGTAAATATACTTTACATATAATATAATAAAAATATAAAAGAAATATATAAAAAAATTTAAAAGAAAATATTTACAATCAATTATTTAAAGCCTCGTTGTTTATCAATTATAAATGTTTTTAAATTTTATAAAATAAATATTCTTAACATAAAAATGTACTATTATATTTAAATTGTTGCTAGAATCTTATATTATTTCGTTTTGCAGAAAAAAATTAAAAAATTTTAAGATGATATCTAAATTAAGAAAATTAACTAAATCTTAAAATGAAATTATTTATTTTTAAAAGTAATTCCAAATTCAATAGAATCTTGTGTTTAGATTAAACATGAAATAATAAAGCATAAATTGTCGAAATTCATATTTCTGTAAAAAATGAGCTTAAAAAAAGCTTCTGATTATATTCTTCACTTAAATATATGTTGCGAATTAAAAAGTATTAAAAAAATTATTGATTTAAAAATTGAAATAATGTTTGCAGATAATATGTTCGAAAGAAATCGAAATTTATATGCAAAAAAAGTAAATAATATTTGAATAATTTTAATCCGACCAAAGTTATTTGGTGTAATTTTTTTGAATAATAGATGATTTAAAATTGTTTCAATGAAAAATATTGAATTAAAATTTAAACTAAATTCAGATCAAGCAAAAAATTTTAGTTTCATTGCTTACTCTTTCAAACTTTGTCCACAGTGTTAGAAATATATGTAAATCTACACTTCCAGGGAAAAGATTCAGTTTACTCTTGATGGTTGTATAAAACATGTTTTATCAGACTAAATCAAGCTACTCATTTTCTATAATTTAAACTGATGAAATAGTGGGTTAGAATTTTTGAAAAAGTAATCCTCATTAAGATCCTTTAACCTATTAAAAGGAATTTATAACAAGATCATGAATTTAATTTTTGTTTGTAAGAATTCTTGTATATTATTTCAGAATACCCCTGAAAATAGTTCTATAATTCCTGTTTATCAATTCAGGTATACCTCGGCCTTGAATTTCTTTTATGTGCAGCAACCATGTTATTATTCTTCGCACTTCTCCATCGAATTATGGAATTTTTCGATCTTTTTTAGCACTCACAAAAGAAATTTTCTAACATTCTATCATTAATTAAAAAGTTATCTCAGTAGTGACTTTGTGTCTTGATTGTTTATATATTAATCAGTTCCATTAATATGTAAGTCTCAGAAATAGGAATCTTCTCAAGGGATTTATAAATATTTTGACATAATAAGTTAAGGAGATAATTTATTATACAAATTTAAGCAATTTTGTAGGTAAATTACTTATCTAAAAATTATATTGCATTATATTACACTTATCTAAAAAAATTATATTGAATTATATTACACTTATCTTGAACTTATATTTATTATATTATATTGAAAGTTAAATTGCAAAACATTTATATCCTTGAGGATATTGTTCATAATATACCAAGAAAGAATAAACCGAAATAAATTAAAAGTAAAAACCATAACATTTTGAAATAATAAAATGATAAAAATTTTCTTAATAACATTTAAATCAAACATACAGATAAACAGTTTCATTTCATTAGTGCTCTCAATATATATATATATATATATATATATATATATTATATATATATATATATATATATATATATATATATATATATATATATATATATATATATATATATATATATATATATATATATATATATATATATATATATATATATATCTGACTGAATATTAATATTTTTGTTTTTAAAAGGGTTTTAATTTGCATTGCATTCAATGCTTCCCATAGGTACTTATTATTATTACTTTCATAGGTATATGGTTGCATACGTGAGATTCAGATTGAGGCGGTAAAATTATTGTAAAAAAATTTTTGTACATTGAATATTATTAATATTATTTGTTCACTTTATTATATATTTTTATACAAACAAAACATTATAATCGTTTGCATAAATGTTGATTCGTTTTAAAAGTGAGTACATCGGAAAAAATCTATACGCAGACACATGCGCACTCTATTCTTTTAAAAACAACTCTTGAAATTTAAGGAATATTATAGAAATACACCTAAGAGTATGGTGTTCCTTAATTTATTCACTCTTCTATTTTTCAGCCATTTTATGACATATACATAGAGCCGGAAAATAAGGAGATGTCACCATAGCAGAATTTATAATCTTTTTACAAAAGAAAAATCATTTTTTAGGCGTTATACGACCAGTTATAGGTTTTTTTTATACTCTCTTTAACAGATACTCCTGCTGTTGCAATAACAATTTTTAGCAAAACTGTAATACGATTTTCATTGAAGCCTCCTGATTTTATTAATAAAATCATGCAGGCAATTTGTAAGAAATGACGAATAAATAATAATATCGATATAATAATATGAGAAAAGAATTATTTCCCTTCAAAATATAAATACAGAATTATTTTCCCTTATAATTATATACATATATATATATATATATATATATATATATATATATATATATATATATATATATATATATATATATATATATATATATATATATATATATATATATATTATATATATATTATCATTATTATTATTGCTATTATTAGATGATTCCGGTAATGAGTTTAAAAAGAAGGAAATAATTTGAATGTACTTGAAATTTTTAATAAATTACAAAGAAAGAAAATTTAACGGGAGCATTTTATATATTTTACACTTAAAATCTTCGCTCTATTATAAGATTTTTAAACAATATTTAAGATTTGAAGTTTAAAAAATATTCATTTTTGCAATTTTATTAACAAGCACAGAATTACTGTGGGGTTTTTGAAAATCTACATTTTAAAATAAGATAAGTTGTAATTTTTATAAAAAAAATCAGTAAAATTGGATGTGATGTTAAATTCTTAATTCACATTTTTAATGTTTAAAATTTTCATACAAGAATTCCATTAATCAGAAAAGGCGGGTCCATAAAGAATATTAAATTAATGAAATATCCTAAAAGAGGAGAAAACGTATAAAGTAAAGTAATTTATTTATAGAATGTATCCAGGTTTTATAATAAATTGTCCGCGGTGAAAATTTATTTCAAGAGAAGTAAGAAAAATATTAAAAATTTTATTTCGTTTTTTATGTCAGAAGAAACTTCTACTTTTAGCCATATTTTAAATAATTTATTGCCAGAATTCTATGCATTTTGCTATTTTTATGCACTTTTCTGTGATATTATATATTCTTATACAACAGTGCATTATTTTATTTTTAGTATTCAAATAAAAAGCAATTTACTAACATTATATAGCATTTCATTGCTATTATAAATATTACTAGTATATGTTATGTAACTTATTACGACAAAAATTCCTGATGAAAATTTATAATGGCAATATAAATATTATGAGATTAACAATCACAAATGAAGTATGCGAATGATATATGAATTCATATTAATTAAGCAAATGGCATCATTTCCCAAATATTGATACATTTCGCTTGAAGTTCATTTAAATTTTTTTTATAAAATCTACTACCATAAAAAATTTAATCTTTTTTTAAATGAATGCATGTTTGAAGGCAATTAATTAGTATGTGAATAAATACACGAAAAATTCAAGCATAAATTTAATAATAAAGAATTATTCTGATCTTAATGTTTTGAAAATGAATTATTGAATATTAATGTATTTTTAACTTTTAATTTACTTGATAGGATGAGATTAAATATAAAATTCCAACTCACATAAGCTGATTAATGCAATATGCACTACATGTAAGTGTCCTCAAACGTATAATTTTCCTGTTCAAACGGTAACAGATATGCACAATTAATTTTTTTAAAACTTTATTTGTAGTTTTGACTCTTCGGAATCTCTATCTACAAAGTTCTGATTAAATAATAGTGGAATTTTACTCTATTTCTTCTATGATACCATGAACAATTCAAGTTTGGCTTTTGTTCTTGGATCAACAGAATAAATATAATTTTATATATATATATATATATATATATATATATATATATATATATATATATATATATATATATATATATATATATATATATATATTAACAATCACTTTTTGAATTGTGAATGAATTTCGCATATCATTTAGAATAAAATCTAATTTATGATTTATGCATAAGCATTTTATCTATTATAAAAAAACTTTTTTTTAACAAACTTACATTTAACGTTTTTTAAATGAAGTTAAATTTTTCAATTAAGAAAATAGTGAATAAAAACGACGCTGCGATAAAAATAATCTTGTAATTGTGTTTGCACACAATTAGTAAATGCTATGTAAATATTAAATCATAAGCATTTATTTTTTAACGTTTGATGTGTATCTATATTTCTTCTGTTAGTGTTGTTCATATATTTTACAACGTGTTTTTCTTATAATTGAGGAATTACGGTCAGAACTCATTTTTCACAGTTGTTTCTCATTAATCTTGTAATATTTATAACATTTTTTTCTTTTTTTTGCTTTTTAATCCATTTGGCATAAATATTATACTTTCTTAACATCATTTGCAATGGCTTGTTATAAATATATTAACGAATTTATTTATTTCTCTTAAAAACTGAATTGTTATGAATAATTAAAATGAATGATTTCTTGATTTCCTTGTTCCATCCTCTCAAATAGTCATATTTTATAATTCTTAACAGTAATCTTTCCTGCACTCTCTCGCTCTCTCTTTCTCTCTATTATATTTTTTCAAGCGCGTTTCGTGAATAATCAAGAATTTTCTGAACAGCTTTGTCGTAAGTGTTTTATGACAGCAATATTACATTCTCCAATGCCAAAACGTTTGTATTTTTTTGAGATATTTTATCTATTTCTAAGAATATACAACCTTAATCATTTGTCAATATTGGAAGCACAAAAAAAAATTCAAATACTTTTAGTGTTTTTTTCCTAATATATATTGTCGTATAGAAATAAATGATTAAAAGCTGTTAATTCATTAGCAGACTATAGTTTCCTACTGCTTACTGAAGTGGTACATTGGAATTAAAATAAAAGTTAAAATTTTGTCTATAAATATGTAATCATGAAACTTTTGTTTATTTTAAATTCTTGGATAAAATTAAAATTTTACTTGTTCCTTTGAAACATATAGTTAATTTCGTCACAAGAATCCGTTTATTTACTTTTATATTGGCTGCTATAAGATAAAATTTACTTCTCTTTTCGTTCTTAACTCAGATAAAAACATGTTTAAATCCTTGTGATTTATTTTATTTTGACAAGAAGATAAAAGAAAAACCTTAAGTAAATCTATTGGTAAAGAGAAAAAGCAACACGAGGGAATATTTCTAAGCAAATACAAAGTTTAAATTTTAGTTTTAGGCTTCTTTTTCTCTTAGGAAATAAAATAAAAACTAATGTTGAAGTAAATAGGGAAATAAAGAAAATTCTGAAAGTTTATACTTTAGTAAACAATTTAGACTTTTTCAATGAGCCTAACTAAAAAAGTAGATAAAATATATTCTTATAAATTGCAATTTTATATATCGTATATATATTTTTGTAAAATTTTTAGTATGTTATTTTAGATTATCAGAATATAGAATAAAGAATAAACATGCATCATTCTATCTTAAGTAGAGAATGAAAAGCACAGAAATATGGAATAGGGGTTTTTATCGTAATTAATTACTGAATTTGTTATTATGGCTTTATTATTAAACAAACAAAAACGTTGAATGTTAACTTATGAATATTAATTTAAAATTTATAACTGTAAAAATTAAAATATATTTTAAGAAAATGTTGAGTAATATGAAAACGATACTTACAATGGATATCTGAAAATACAAATTGCTGGCTGCATATATAAAATTATAATTTTGAAAAGTGTTGATCTAATTCTTAGTGATATTCATGAAATTCAAATAATCTCTCATCTTGCAGATTTTTTAATATTTAATTTAATTCGCAAGTTTTCTTTTTTAATAAATTTTAAAAAAGACATGACTTATTCTTTCAAAAAAAAATAAGACTTGAATTAGGAAGAGAAAATTCAATTATAACATCTATATATTACGTTAAATCTACTTCATATATTTGTTACTTTCAGATTTATTTTAAAACATGGTAAATATCGATTCTACAGTTCCTTTGAATATTATATATTTTTAAGTTAGTTAAATATTCTGAAAATTCTTGAATTTTAAGAAGTTTTCAATCATTTTGATTTATTTATTTTAAATAATAAGTTTAAGAAATATATTGATATATTGGAAACTATCCTAAAAAAATTTTATTTTGCAAGATATACAATCTAAAATATAATGGAGTGTATTTATGGTAGAGCAAAATCTTGTAAAATTGATCTTAAGCCTCTAATATACCTACATAAAAATTACACCAAAATTTAATGTCAATTTGCTTTAATTCTAGCCTTTTTTATCCAGATATTTAAAGAAAGATACTCTCTATAAATAAATCCCGAACTCCCACTCTTTTATGCTATTAATAGAAGCACTGCTGAATACGTCTTCGCCTACGGCTTCAAGAAAGATTTCAAACTATCTAACGCCGATTTTCTCTTTCAAACACGTAAATGCTCTTGAGTGTTTGAAAGGGAAGGAAAACAATATTTATTGAGCCGAGCTGAGTTGATGGCTTCCTTGACTAAAAGGTGCTGCAAGTAATTGAGGTGACGAACTCAGTAGAATATTTTACTCAAGATAAATCTATTTTCTGTAACAGAAAATAATTCCATGCGTTTATTAATTTTTCATATCTGTATATTAAATTTCTTATTTTTTTTCGAATTTAAGAGAAATATACTTGCAAAAAGTAAACCGAGATAAATTTTATAATTGTTATATATATATATATATATATATATATATATATATATATATATATATATATATATATATATATATATATATATATATATATATATATATATATATTTAATATATACTTACAAGAGATCATATTATTAATTAATGGAAAATTACTTGGAAAGAACCTTAAGGGATTGTTGAATAGATATATACTTGTATCGATAAGTGATGTATTTAAAGGATTAATACGTAAATTTTGAAAGAAAGTAAATTATTTAAAGCATTGATACCCCAATTTTTTAAAATTTTAGGCAAAACAATGATTTAACCGAATATGAATACATTTTGTTATTTATATTTAATAACTGTGTTAGATAAAATATTTTTATATGTTGGTGTTACGATATTGTACACAAATTGCATGTTTATATGCTAATGCTAACAGTTAGTCAAAAGTTGGTTGCAACTTTAGCTTAAAATATTTTGAGAATCATCTCAATAATTAATACCCGCAAAGAATTTTAAAATATTTTCCAGCTCTGAATGAAACAAATGCTTATTTAACATTATTTTTTTAATTACTTTTTTACGATTAATACATTTTCACATTATTTTATGACGATTTAAGAGAGATATTTTTATTTAACATTTTCTATTTAACATTTTTTTAAATTTAATGTAATAGGTAAATTTAAATGAGTGAATAAAATTTTTTAACAATGTAGAAAAATTATAGAATTTCATAATGTCTACAATGCATTATGCTAAACAGAAACAGATATTTAAGCATCTTGCGTGTAATTGTTCAGTACATATATTTTTATCTGTCCTAATCTATATAAATCTGAATACATGTAAAATAAATGGAAGTAATTTTATCAGGTATAATAATTGTAAATTGATTTATAAATGTAAATTAAAAACTTTGAATAAAATTTAGAATTAAACTGGAATAAAATAAGCATTATTTATTTATTTATATCATCAGGAACATTAATACTTCATTTATGTCACTAATATTAATGTGAATAACTGAAAAAATAATAGTTAAATTAAATAAAGAATGCTTCTAATTATCATTTTTATTTTCCATTTCCTTTACCTTGCAAACTTTATTTACCTTTCAAACTAATGGCTTATTAAATTATTGGTTTCCAAGGTATAAATACTTGTATAAAAATTTCTACAAAGTTTAATTAAAATGAAAAGTTAACATTTCCAATTATGATTTGTAATGTATTACATGATGAAGTTCAAATTACTGGTTTAAATTTATATTATAAAACAGTCGAATATTCTTGTACAAGTACTTTGTAAATTATATCATTTTCGAGTTTTCTTATATTTATATATCATTTCAATTTATATCATCAAATAAAATATTTTGTGGTATTTGTGAAAAAATAAGGTTTATGTAGTGTCACATTTTTTCTAAGATATTTCTTTCAATTGTAAACTCTTAAAACTATTATAGAATTTTGTATTATTTTAAATTTTATAAATGCTAATTCTTTTATATATTTTATAAAATATTTTATTGATTATTTACCCTATATATGTTTTCTTATTTTTATTGTTTAAATATTGCAATTTTAAAATGGTGGTGTATAAGACATTTTTATATAAAGTTTTAAACTTTCGTTTACAACTTTATATTAAAATGTCTTATACACCACCTGGTTAAAATTATTTTAAAATTGCATATTTAGAGATCAACAATGGAAGAGAGCTCGAGATAATATGGTTTCAAAGACTTTGTAGACAAGAACTCTTCATTTGAATAATATTAGATGAATGTGTACTTTACCTATATCTTAAAATCGAATCTTTGTAATATCTTCTAGTTAATGACAGAAAATCAAGTTTTCAACAGTTCTTATTTTTCTGGGTTTCACTGGTGCTTTTGACAGTGCTTTGGTGGCCATCTATTTTAAAATTTCTAAGCAGTGTTTGTTATACTACATATCTATAACCTACTTTAAATCTTCTGGAATGGGAATGTTTCAGGGCTTCAATTTTGGTTCAAGTATTTATATATTCTCTGAGTAAAGGCTTTGAGGCTCCGTGCCTGGATATACTCCTTGAAATGAAATAATAAGTAATCTTTGAAGTCATATCCATCTTGATGGTTGTTTAAAGATATCATTTGCATACCTTTTACATTTAATTTTCCAAGGATATACTTTGAAAGATATTCTTTGGAGAGTACAGAAGTACTAAATTTTGTCTCAAATATGTGTATGGGGTGATTTCATATAAACTCACGATAAAATCGTAGGAGAGCCCGCACTTTTGGCGACAAACTGATAAAAAGCATCAATCTAGAACGAAATTTCAGAAATAGTGTGGTTTACCATATCAAGTGTATCGAAATAGGGTTACCAAACTTGACGCAAATCACATTTATCACCAACCAAAATCATTCACACAAAGGGTGTGGGCTCTGCTAGGATCCAAGCAAAAAATCACTTTCAAATTATGAAATATTCCATTTCGTAAAAATTTCACTGTCTTCAAAATGCAAAGCTAAGAGTGTTTCTAATAATTCAAAATAAAAATTTATTTTAATCTCACTTTCAAATTTAATGCTTTGTAAATGCAATGTTTGATGTTAAATAATTATTAGATTAATTTTGTTGTGCGTATACTGGGATATGTCGCTTCTGAATTGTATGATTAAATAATACAAGGTAATTCAAATTTTGTAAAGATGGGTTCTATTTTTGTATTATTTCAAATTAAAAGTAACTAGTAGGTATTACCTTCTAACAGTGTTACACTAGATAGACTATGCCCAAATTATGTTTTAAGACATTTTAAGTGTTCAGCCCGTTTATTTGTTTTAGATGTCTTTTTTTCTGAAAGTGGGATGTAATCACGTGACTCGAAGGACGAAACTTGTTGTTGTTGTTACTAATGACACTTGAACAAGCCAAGCTCGCTATGCCTTGGCTATGCGAATTTAAGTCAATTGGGAGCGTCTTTCGTTTTAATCAGAGCACCATGAAGGTGAAAGTACGACTTTACTCTACACACATGCCATAGGTACCCGTTTATAGGGTAGGCAACCATTCACACCTCATTCATACAAGGAAAGGACAAAGACAGGATAAATAGAGAAAGTACATCCATGCCCGAACCAGGATTCAAACCCAGGACCTCCTAATCCGCAGTCAGGCACGCTGACACTAGACAAGTTGAGCGGCACGAAACTTGTTATTCTCTTAAGCAAGCATTTTGCCAGATGCTCATTGAGTAAACAGAAACATAACATCCCATCTCTTGTTGTTAAAAAATTAACAGGAAACTAAATATATAAATAAGAATTAATACTAATAAAACAAGATGAGTACTTTTTATTTTATATGAAATATTATTAATCAAAATGTACCAGATTAAATTATAAAATTTTATTTCAGAAATATTTAAATTTCAGTCACTCAAAATATATTGAGATAAAAATGGTAAAATATATTTGAAGAGTTGTTCAAGTTTAAGTCTCTCTTGTTTTCCATGAATAAATTCTTTGAAAATATCATTATAAAACCTAAGATTATTCTAAAGTTTTTTATTTATTAAAATGATTAAATTTTACTTTATTATTAATTCTAATTTTATATTTATGTGAATTATAATTAACTACTTATAATACACGAATTCTTCTAAATGACGCTCTTTAGTAATACATAAAAAATGTAATGATCCAAGTTCCTGTAATTAGATTAAAAAATTATATATATTATTAATATCTTTCTTAAGAATTCGTTTCTTAATTTTCTATCGCATTCATAAAAATATTCCCTTGCTTTCCAAAAATAATTTACTTTTATTCAGAAAGAAACTTACAAAGAACTCTTCTAAAACCTATAATTTGATAAATTTTAACAGAGTGAAACGTAATTGCATGGTTGAGATAATATTTCGAAAAGTTTTCCAAATATTTGATCACTGAACAAGAGTTTACAGAGGCAATAACCGAAGGATGCATTTTCTCTAGAAGTATTTCCTGTGTATTATTAAGTATTTATATTTTCACTTATTGTCAGATTCACATGCATTTTCTTAAACAATGTGGATAATATTTCTTCAATTCCTACAAATATTATTTCTGATTATTTGCTTTTCATCTAATATTTTACGGAATATTTCTGCAATACATTCAACTGAAATTTCAAGAGAATTTCTTGTTTTATAAAATTGGATACTATTTATATTTTTTTAAATAAATGTAACAAATAAATGCCTGGATTTAACAAGATGTATAGTGAAAAGTGATTAAAATTAATGAAAAGTTGTCAGTTTGTATTAATGTGTTTCTATTTAGATTATATTAACTTTTATTCATTAATTTATGTGTTTTTTAGTAAAACAATTATAATCCTAAAAAATAAAAATAGTTATATTACACCAGTTTCAATTTCGTTAAATAATTGTATCGTTGCTTATAAAAGGGTTTTTAAATAATTTTATATTTCTGCTTTGTAAAATGATTTAATAAGCAGTAGATATATTAGATCAAATACGTGTTTTATGTATGATTCATTTATTTATTATGAAACACATAGTTAAAGAGATGGTTTATGGCATTTTCAAGAGAATTTTGTATTTCAATTAGTTAATGAAAAGAATAAGATAGAGTTGGTTTATAAATTTAAAACATTATGGGCAGGGTTCACAGATATTCATTTTTGCTCAAGACAAAAAATTCTAATCTCATTAGTTTCTTCAGCATATATTACATTGTAATATTTTATTGGAAGACAGATATTTCGTGGTTTAGCATTTAGTTTAACAATAGTATATTTTTTATTAAATGTTTGAAGTTTTCGTATGCGCAATTTAAATTTAGCTCAAGTGCATGCTAAATTTGGAATGCATTATTATACTGTCAGAAAATATTCTAAAATGATTTGCAGTGACTTCAGTTAAAATTTGTAAAATGTATGTCTCTTTTTGTTTGGTACAATTCATTTTGAGAGACATCCATAATGTTGTGAATATTTTAGTTTCGATAACTTAATTTCTATCATAAGCAAATTACTTTCGTTAAATTCCGTTAGTACAAAGGTAGATAAACCTATTTTCAAAAACATCATAACGAATCATTCCAGCTCGAAAACATTTTGCTTAAGTGTAGTAATTTTAAATTTAATTTATGAACAATTTTACTCTATTTGATTATTATAATTAATTTTTAAAAAATAAATTTTTAATCTAAAAATACGCATACAACATCCTTAAAAAATGTATTACTCTCATAAAAATAACAACTCTGATAAAAAAAATAACAAATGCCAGTACTGAAACAGAAATTTTTGACTTGCATATTTTGTCCTGATCAAATATATTCTAAGAACTTGTTTACTAAATTCAAATTGATTTTGGAGATTTTATTGTCCTCAATAATTTTTATAGATTTCAAAGATAATTTTTTTCTAAAAGGGAGGAAAAGAAAAGAGATATATTTGTACAAATAATCGAATTGCTCGCAATTATCCATTCATATTTAAGATAGTAGTAAATAAATTATAAATTAGTATGCAATAAATATATAATTAAAAATAAATAATGAAATAAAAAATGTATTCCGAATAAAGGGAGGTAAATCAAACAACTTTTATTAAATGATAATAAATGTATTACATCCAATTAAAATAAAATCTGCATAACTGAGGAAAGAAATTGTATTTCATAACACTATAAAAACTCATTTAGACAAATCGTTTTTTCCTTCCTTGAATCCTGACTTGATTAGGTGCGTTATTTACCCAGTTCAATTCGGTTCCTTGAATTTTTGTAGAGAGACATTTCCATATTCCATTTGATGACGAACTCTCACTGAAAACGAAAAAAATAACATATAAATACAAAAAACAGTTCACATATAATAATGAAACAATTTTTTTTAAAAAATACGCATTTCAATTTAGTAGAAGTAATTCTCAAATTTATGATATGAAAACAGAAAAGATAAGAAAGAAGTAATAAAAATAAGAATCTTTAATAAATTGATAAATTGTGTGGTACAATGACATAGGATGCATATGTAAGCATTTATTAGCTGAAATACTAATTTATCTTATGTTATGCTCAATTAAAGGGATGAAGATAAAATGAGTAATTTAAACTGTCTTTCTTCTTTATTTTTAAGTATTTACTAAAGCAGTTTTCAAAACATGAGAAACAAATAAATATGTTTGTTTACATGAATTTTCCAAGAAAATTTCAATATCATTATATTTGCATGAAATAGTAGGCTTAAAATTTGTAAAATAATATGTACGAAAGTCACAGGGAATTCTTACAAATACCTAAGCTATCCATTGTCATGTAAAAAAAGTTCAGAAGAGTTTAAAATATGCCCTTTGACAAAAATGTACGTTTCTAAGTGATTCCCTTCAGAAAAAATAATACTTAAATGAGATTATTTTTTGTATTCATTTATATCTACATCAATATCAGCTTTGGAATAAATTCTACGACCAATTACTTTTCTGAAAAACTGGCCACCCAAATTGCAACACCAACAAAGAAAAGAGATATCACAACAAAATTTATTTTGTAGATATATGTTGACCAAGTATTAAATTTGAAGACTTATGAAGTGTGGTTCCTGCCAAAATCAGTAGCCAGAGTAGCCGCCATTATTGGAGATCACCACCTCTACACGCCTCGTCATTGATTCAATGAGACTTTGGATGTGTTTTGGTTACAGCAGTCCAAGCAGCTTCCACACGTTGCCAAAGTTGGTATGGTGTGACAGCTGGGGATGCAATCTGGGATCAATCGTTGAGCAACCATGGACCACATGTTTTCAATCGGCGAAACATCCGGAGACCGAACCGGCTAGGAAAGCTATTCAATCTGGTGATTGACAAAGACAGTTATTTAATATGCAGATTGCGTGAAGAGAAAATTATTATTTGTTAGTTATTTTAATATGCAAATTGTAATAATAGTGCCGCAAGATAACTTCCTTATTTTGAATTGCAAAAACACGAAAAGTAGAATAGGTAATGAGGTGGGAGGAACTTCATTCGATAGAGTAGATCATTAAGTTGTGTGACATTGTGGTCCAGTCGTCATCATGCTTTGGTGTAATGAACACTGAGCATTTGCCGCGAAGTCCTATTTTTCAAATGGTAGCTGGGTTATTTCCATCCAGAGAGCTTTTCAAAAATGGCTTCAATATTTCGCCATTGGGATATGTACTGGAAAGGAAATCTATTCTTTTACAGTTGACAACTTTTATGGAAATTTATACTATGCAGAAAAGCAGAGGTGGAGACGCATCAGATCATCAGAAAACATACAAGCAGTAGAGTGTCATTTTTCTGATCACCGACTGAATACTGTCACACGACATAGTCACATCCAACTGTTAATTAAACTAGATAAAAGACTTTTTTGCCAAAGTTTGATGAAATGCACTTAAGGAAAAAATGGTTTCAAAAGGATGGGGCAACAGCCCATTTTTCAAGGGTATCGATGACTGTGCAGCGAAATCACTTTTCTAGTCTCATCATTTAAATTAGAGACGATTTGGAGTGGACGTTGCATTCTCCCGATTAAGCCCCATATGATTTTTTGTGGTGGTATTTAAAGTCACGCGTATATACTGACCGCAAACTTTGGTAATTCTAAAAAAAGCATTCAAAGAAAAACGGCCAACATACATATGGAGGAAAGAGTCATGAGAAATAGCATAATTCAGTTCACTAGTATATCTACAATGGCGGGGATTACTTGCACGATAAGGTATTTAGAACTTAGAACTATAAATATTTAACTTTTGTATATATATATATATATATATATATATATATATATATATATATATATATATATATATATATATATATATATATATATATATATATATATATATATATATATATATATATATATATAAGAAAGTTATAGTTTTGTGTATGGTGTATTTATTCATTAACGTTTCCATATCTTTTTATTACATATGTATAATTTTATCAGTATTTTTGAATGATGTTTTCTCTACAATAGCAATATAATGATATTACAACATGTTATGTCTTTAAATAGGTTTTAAACTTTCAAAAATTTAAATTGCTGACACTTTATTGATAATCTAAAATGGTCATCTGCAAACATAAAGAAATAATAAACTTTTTAATTTAAATTCATTTTTTTAACATTGATTCCATGATGATTACTTGTTTTAATAACCGTCGAATTGTGTGCAAAACATGTCTGCAAAAATGTGAATACTAAAAAATACTTTGTTTCTTAGTTTCTCTTTCAAATTTATTAAATTTTGTTTTTAACAGTTTATTGTCCTTTTATTTCCCTGAAACAATTTTTACAAATAAAACATAACTCACTTAGTAAATTCAATCTAATCTTTTACAATTTTGTTAAAACCTTACAAAAAATTTCAACATTTATAATTTAAATAAAATATAATTTGATTAGCGTTTTCCAATTAAAATGACTACGCCTTAAGAATGGAAGGCTTGTTTTTTAAGAAATATTTTGTTTTTTGTGGTACTTCGTTGTCTATAGTTTTAATTGTCCAGTGTGCGTTTCAGAAGCTTGAGGTTATATCTAGGTCCTATGATCCTTATACATTAAGAAAAGATCAAGAATCATTTGTAATGAATTTTTCAAAGGCTTAGAAAAGTTTTTCAGATTAATTTAATATAAAGATCTTTAAATAATAATTATCTAGTTATGATTTGTATTGATAAAAATTACTTTTACTAAAAGACGTTTCAATTATCTTATTTATCGTTTTCTTACAAATCATTAATGGTTTTTGTGATTATTTTATGAGTTTAATTTTGTATTTAAACTCATAAAATAATCATAAAATATAATGTGATATTCATGGGATCTCTCCTCTTCATTGATTTATAGTTCTCGCTATTGAATATTTGAATTTGAGATTAGATTTCATTAGAACTAACAAGGTAGAGTATAAATCAACATCTTTTTAAACTAATTCAAATATTCGTATTTTTCAATAAACTTCAACAGATTTTGGAAATCGAAGTAATAAGCCTGAAATTGATATTAGTGTCAAATTCAAAATCGCACTATACTGATTAAATTTTAATCCATTAAAATCATTTTATATTTTTATTTTCATATTTGTATCTGATTTCTTATTTCACAAAGTACGTAATTTTTACCGTCTGAGTAGGATTTTATTTTTGCACATAATTATTAATTCAGAGTAATTTCGATAAGTATTAATTACGTATTGATAAGCGCAATATAAGTATATTGAACAAATATTTGACGATGAAAGGTTTTTATATTTTTAACCATATTTATATAAATTTTTATAAATGTATAATGTTTAATATACAATGCACAAAAAATTTTAAAATTGTTTATCTAACTTTAATGAGTAATTACGAAAAAAAATTTTATTTCATATATAAACTCAAACGTTACAAAGAATTTAGCATTCATCTGTAAACAAAAGAAGTTTCTCTAAAAATTATTACCAAAAAATGAAAATGCACATTAACCAAATGATCACCAATAAATACTGAAAATGGTTTTTTCACCTTTCAACAATCTTTATATTAGAATAATTCATAAATTTTTAATAAGGGGATTATATAAACAAGAGAATTATATATATATATATATATATATATATATATATATATATATATATATATATATATATATATATATATATATATATATATATATATATATATATATATATATATATATATATATATATATATATATATATATATATATATATATATATATATAGTTGTAAAATAACAATATTTCATTTTTTCCAAGAAAAAGTCTTGATGTCTTGATTTATATATTTATTTCAGTAAACGATTTAGCTTTTGGTGGGAAAAGGAAAAACTTAACTAATCTTTAGGTTTCTATTTCTAACTAAGCCAGACGTTTGATTTCTTTCTTTCTTTCATTTCAAGAAACGATACTACCACTTAAGCTAACTGCATTAAAGAAAAGGCTTTTTCTATTCTTTAGAAAATTAATTTTAACTAATTAATCTGTACTAAATGATTAAACTATATTGAGTACATTGTAAGACTTTCGTTCCTATGCATTAAAAACTGTTGACCGGTAAAATGTAATGTAAAATGTATGACACTTACAGTAAATCTTACTTCATAAATTTAATTAAAACATCTTTTTTGAATTAAAATCCTTTTAAATAAATTTAATCGTTTTAAAACATCTTTACAATGCCTGTTTGAAATGTCAAGCAATATTGACACCTGCTTCATTAAATTGCCAAGCTGTTTTCTACTGTTTATATTATTTTTATTTATATTTTTATTTTTATTTTTATTTATATATATATATATATATATATATATATATATATATATATATATATATATATATATATATATATTATACAGTTCTAGTTTACATATCGATTTAACTAGTATCCTAGAATGTTTAGTTTTTATTTGAGAGTAATTATCTCTCTCTTTCTCTCTCTCTCTTGAGTTCAATTTTTATCTTGAATATAATTACTTTGAAATGTATGAAGGTTTAACAAAATGTGTGAGAGAAAATCTGAAATTGAAGTACTTTTACAAAGCTTTTTAAGCCTGAAGATTTACTAATAAATATAAATTGTTACACTATTTCAAACATTTTTAATGTCAATCATAGACTGGAGGTCATTGTGAAATGATACTAACTAATTATTTTATTTGTAAAAAACATTCTGTATTTCTATAACACATTAATTTCAAGATCTCAAGCAAGAACTCAAAATTAGCATACAAACTAGTTTAACCAAATCTTTTGAATAGTACATTGAAGTGTCTTTTATATGGAAAATATATTTATTGTTTCATATAGTTTTATTTGGAAATCAATCAATATTAATAAAACATTTCACCGCATCACAAGGATGCAAAAAGTACAATAAAACAATCAAAAACAATAAAACAATTTAAAAAGAAAAATGAACAATTGAAACGTAATAGGAAACAGTTTAGAAAAGAACAAGTCAATTCAAGAATCCATGATTGTTGGTATTCTATGAGAGTTCTTACTTCCAAATAACGTTTGTTGACCTCCTCATTTATTCTTACATTAGGTGGTAGTCAGAATTCAAGCTGCCAGTAATACAAATTGGATACTCTTTGGAAGACAATGTTTTCATATTGTATAGATGCTCTGCTGAACAGTCATGTCCTGTTAAACGTCCTAAAATTTCCCCTGGCCCCACTTTTTTTATTACCAAATGACTTCTGTTTATCTTGTATGATTTCACAAGATTTTCTTTTTGGTAGTAATCTTTTTAATTGTACATTGTAATTTATTTCATTGTATTTTTCAATCATATATTTTTAAGTACGTCTGGTGTTATGTGAGCTATTTCTTAGAGAATATTGGCTCCACTTTTTTGCTTGAAAATCTGCATTTTTGTTACCCGCTGTATCAAAGAGCTAGAAAATTCTTTGAAAGACAAAAGTCTTTTGCAATTTGTTTAAGTTATGATTTTATTTATTTCAGTTATGATTTTAGTTTCAGCGCAATGATTTTCTGTTATTGCTTATTTTGCTGAAATGGAATCCATCAATAGTATCACTCCAGGGAATCCATTGACTTTGTTCTTACGTTCTCTACAGACATGTGAATACCGTTGATCTAATTCGAAATTACCAATGGTAATTTTGGGAGTGAATAGTTTGAGAAACATGCCAGTTCCTATTCTGTTATGCACCTGAAATCCATCTGTAAAATCTCGTAACCATTTGCCGTCTGGATATTTTTCATTGATCGTGAACAACGAAATTGTTTTCAGCTTTTCCTCAATATTTTCTTTTTTTTCAAATTTGAAATAGCCAATTTGCTTTCAATAGCCAAACAATCAATTGAGCTGATTTACTTAATTATAAGGGCCGTGGTAGCCTAGTGGTTAGGACACAGGCCTTCCGTCCGGGAGGGCGGGGTTCAATTCCCAATGCCGCCAAATACCCAACGAGTACATGCGATATACGTGCTTGTTAAATCTGTGGAATCAAAAGTCCTGCAGTCTGTCGTTGAGCAGTTAACATAGGTGTAATGGTCTGCAGGAAATTTCTTCCCCCTTCAGATCAAAGTCAAAATTGAGGGAGTGGATCCTCTGGTGGTGCCATCTATCGGAGGATTTGAAAAGAAAGTCTTTCTTTCACCTTCGTGGTGTTCTGACTAAACGAAAAACCCACCTTACTGACTTAAACTCGCATAGCCAAGGCTTGGCTTGTCCAAGTGTCATAAATAACAACAACTTAGTTGTATTTTCAACATCTATGTTATCATCAAGAACTTTCTGTCCCTTTTTGCATATTTTAAACTGATAAATTTGGATTTTAAATGTATTGAGTAGTTGGTCTGGTAATCCATCTTTTCTGCGTGATATCAACACTTTAAAATAGGTTCCGACAGTTCGTTTTGTATTTCTACATAGAGGAGGTGATTGAATGAGGAAATTTGCATAGATGCTTCTGGAGTCATAGATCGCTCCGATGGAGTTTTAGGTATTGGCAGTTCACGTTAAAGCAGTGAAGATGTAAAAAATATAAAGCGTGGACATTTCTAAATAAAAAAAAATTTAAGTATTAAGTGACCCAAAATTAGGAATTTTTAAATATTTTCGCATAGAATTTATGACAAGTTTTGAATTAAATTACTGTAACCCAAATAAATATTACACACAATTTTTTTTTAAATTTATGTACTCTGCTAAATATAAAGAAATAAAGAAAAATTAATATTAAATGAAATTTAAAAGTGGAAACGTGTGTTATTCCAAGTCTTTTTTTTTACTTGGAGTTAATAGTTTGAAGAACTTGTGATGGAAATATTTAATAATGGATAAATTGAATATCATTTGATTATAGATATGAAAACAATACTTTTTAACTGCAATATTGCTTTCTAAATGCAATTTAAAGATATTTTACTCAACAATAAAAAAACAATAATTTTGATAGACACATGATTTCATACTCTTCTTCATTAATTTCAATGTGAGACAGTTAATGCTTGGCTTTGTTAAAAAAAAGAACAAATATTTTTCTAAATAAAAAAATTACTTCAAAAAAATTAGAAAATTGAGTATCACTTATTTTATCTCCTGAGAAAATGTCATAAAATGCTAAGCACATGGTTTTTGAATTTCTAACAATGAGTTTCCATAATGATTACCTTGATAGATAGAAGTAAATAAATCCTCTAAGACTAAAAGTTACAATATAAATGTTCTGAAGAAATTGATAGAAAATTACCCTATCGATTTAGTATAAAAGTTTGAAAGACTTAGGTATAGATCTTGGTCAAATGGGTCATTAGAAACTATTTATACACCCGAAAGCAATATAGAAAGAAATCCAAGCACTAATTCCAACACTAAATCATTTGTTTTACATAACTCATTTTAACTGACAATATCAACGCGCATCTGTCCACCATTGTTGCAAGGTAGAAACCCTGCACCATCCAATGGTCCTTCCACATGTTAACATCGAGAGAAATGAACAGGCGGAACATCAGCTCTGCGGCAGACTACGGAAAAATGGTGCCTACCGGAGCTTAATCCTGACCGTGGTATCACCTCTACCATCAGCAGAATGTGGATTGGGCACACGAGGGGTATGAAAATCATACCCGACGGATCTAGAACCTACGCAGAATGCAGACACTGCACAGAAGTTCCGATGAATCCGAGGCATCTCTGTTGCCTCGACCCTCTTAAGCATCGACCCCAACTGCTCCCATGACATCCTTTATACGGAAAAAGCTGAAGATGTGGCCAGGTCATTGCCATATGACTTGTCTTTTTTACCTTTTCTTTTTTTTCTCTTTTTGATCTTGTCACACGACAACGACAACGGACAATATAAATTTTACAAAAAAAATTAAATAAAAAATAGCTGTTTAGGAGCACTCTCTTTTAGTGTGTGCTACATTTAATCAATACCTCTCTTATTCTCTCTTAATGTGCTACACACACACAAAATTCTTCCCCTTCTCTCTCTCTATCACTCACTCTCTCTCTCACTCACTCACTCTTACATACAAATACGTATTCACTTAGATTTAATTTTCAAATGCAAACGCATATACCAATTTACGTAGTAACTTCTTTTTACCTAGCATTTTTTATTAAAAAAAATTATTTAGTATAAACTCAATTTAAGATATTGATGCAAAATATGTGTTGTTTTAAAACAAAATATATATGAATCTATTAAAATATTAAATTTTAACATTGATATCAAAATTTTTATAGTCAATTTTATATGTTTTGTAAAAAAATATTAGTATTTAAAGTTTAGGATTACGATAAATACAGATTATAACCCTATATTTATATGATTCTAAGATTATCTATGTAATATTAATTATTTAAATATAGTAAATGAGAATTTCAATACTATACCAGAATTTCTTGCAAATTCAACATATAAAATAATATAAATACCAGATTAACATACTTTTACAAAATAATAATCAATAGTAAATATATCTCCAATTGAATTTATTTTCCTGATTAATAATCTTGTATGTCAAAATCTTTGTATAAGATGAATAGGTGCCTTTTTGTGGAAAGAGATGAAAATATTGATGCAATTATTTTTCTGACATCAAAGTTAAATTTAAAGTAAATGCAAATGTACATCCATATCTGTTTTATTTCAATTTAACCTGAACATTTAATTTGTTTAACTCTTGGAATATTGAAGCATTTTTTAAAGTGAATGTATTGAACCTTATGAAATCTTTTGAAATTATGTTGTGAAACTATCAGAAAGAATATAAAAATTAAATTTTAGTTAAAAATAAAAATAACGACTGAAAAATACATTAGTTAAATTACAATTATAGAAACATAGAATACACCATGATCAAGGCATTGGTTATTGGATAGAAGTTTCTGTATTCTATCATTTAAAGAGCAGAATTCTAGTAAAAATAATTTTCCTACAATAATAAGTTAAAAAAATATAAAATTTTTTGGCAAACATTTCTACTTTCATGTAATTTTATGCTACCTAATTTAAAATTTTACATTAAATTTTTGAAATTCGTTCTTAAATCTCATTTAACTTACTTGAAAGCTGTAATTGCGGTTGTTTTTTCCTCAATTTCAAAAGAAGGTAATTTTAACAAAGCGTAGAAAGTAATCTACCGCAAAATTAGACGTAAAAAGTAATCAAGAGCAAAAACTCCATCTGAATAACAAAGATTTCTAAAGAACATTTTCGTAATGAAATGCATGTAGACCAGCAAACGTAGAATGTTTTTTTCCAAAGATTTTGAAGGAAACTGATTAAAAATAATACGTAGAAAATATTATTTTTCTAGAATATAAGTAACATAAAATTAATTAATTAATTTTTTCCTTTCAACTATTGTATTAATTTTTCAGATATTGTTTCATTTAAACTAAAGCAATTTAATTAAATCACAATGAATAACGCAAACTTTTAAATAAAAATAAGAATAAAACATATGGGAAGCTTACATAAATCCTAAATATTTATGTAAATTAAATTCCAATTTTTTAATTCATTTGAAACACAGAACGATTTTATTTAATTTTACATCGCATTTAACATAATCATTTTTAAATAACAATTATATAACAATAATAATAATGACTTTTGTACACTTAAAGAGAAAAGAGATATGTTACATAATACCCGGCTACTACGATTTGCAGCTTTCAGAGTTACAGGGGCAGACGTAATAGCATCTTATATAGAGAAGCACTAGTGGATAAGCCTTCTTTAACCCCGAAAGTAATCCTTCGTTATTTAGAAACAAGGATCAAGCAGACTTCCACACTTGAAGTGTTAATCGTAGAAGTATCATTCCACATGGAGGACATTGCGACCATGACATATTTAATGTACCCTAGCTGACATTAGCGAACACGATGGATCTTTGATTTAGTTGGGATTCCAACTCACAACCTTCTGATAACAGGAACGAAAGCCCAAACCAGCCAGGATAACGTGGTCTCCGTAATTTTTCATTTCAAATTCAAAAGAATGTTCCTAAAATGTAATTTTATAGTCTTGCTGTTTTAAATAATTTTGCTACTACTTCCTTCCTTGGGAGTGTGAATTAATATTTCAAAAATCTCTAATTTATTTGCCTAAAATTTCAAAACAAAATAAAAATCTCAGATTGATATCTACATTTTTAGAGTATTATTTTTAGTGTTAATTCATAACAATGTTCCAAGTGTATTTTCAAAATTTAGTAAAAGAAAATAAAGCGCTATAACTTATTTTATCTATTTTAATCTATTTATTTTATCTATTTTATCTATTTGGACTTATTAATTATCTATTTTTATTTTTCTATTTGGCAAGTTATATTCCCAATTAATTAACCAAAGAAAGATAAAAATTCCTTTCACAAATAATTTTGTTAACACAGTATTTAAATTTTTTCTTGCATTATTTGCAGTTCTAATTTGAAAAATGTAAGAACATACAAATTTATATTTTCAGTCTAAGTATTCTTCCAATATTTTATTTTTGAAAAAATTAAAATTTTATCTGTGCATTATATTAGGTTGGTGCGTATGAAATGTCTCTTTACATGCGGACGTTTTCCTCCCTGTTTTCGTTATACTTTTGTATTTGGCATAACCTCATTCATACTCGTATTGTCCATTGCCAGAGACTCATTTCAGCAAAATAGGTTTTCTCGAAGATCTTCCCTTTTTTATTTCTTTTGAGTTTATTGCCGATATGAATTCTGCCGACATTCGCGTCATTTTCTTATATGAGTACAAACTTGGTAATAGTTCTGCAAAAGCTGCACGCAACATAAACCAAGCGTTTGAGGAGAATACGGTTAACGATCGGAAAGTGCAGCGTTGGTTCGAAAAATTTCGGACTGGCGATTTTTCACTGCAAAATGAGCCGCGCGGAAGACCCAAAACGTCTGTGAAGAATGATGACCTAAAGGCTCTAGTGGAAGCGGATCCAGCCGTATCCACGAGGGAACTTGCTATCAGGATGAAAGTTGACCATACAACGATATTGAGACACCTTTCTGAGATTGGCAAGGTTAAGAAGATGGACAAGTGGGTACCGCAAGCACTGACAGATAGAAATAAGCTGGATCGGTTAAACGTATGCTCATCATTGCAACATCCACCATATTCACCGGATCTCTCGCCGACCGATTTTCATTTTTCAAGCATTTAGAGCTGTTTTTAAGGGGCAAACACTATGAAAATGAAGATAGTCTAAAAAACTCGATATCAGAGTTTATTAATTCTAAAGACCAAAATTTTTTTAAGACAGGCATCTACGCTTTAAAATCTCGTTGGGAGAAGTGTATTGAAGCGAATGGAGCATACTTTGATAGAATAAACAGCTTTTGAAGAAAGATATGCAGTTTTATACAATCACTTAAGAATCCGACATTTCATACGCACCAACCTAATAGTATTACCAGTTTCATAACTTTTGCTTGAATGCTACTGATAAAACTGTTATTGTATTTCATATTATAAAATCACACAGGATTTAATTCTACAAATAACGCAGCAAAATAATATAAAAATCTGAGTAAAATAATTTTTTCAATATATATTGAATGTTAATTTTGAAACTGCTAGGGTCACATACTGAAAACAATTTCAGTTTTTTTTATGAAATGACAAATTATAATAATTTATGTATTTATTATCTTGGACTCTGAGTGAATAAAATATAAAGAAGCATAAAGACATTCACCAAAAACTCATCAAAACGAGAAATATATAGGACTGAAATTAGTTCAACTTGCAATAACTGAGTGACATCTACAGTTTAAAAATAGATTCGCTTATGGATTAAAATCTATGGGATAAAAAATATGTGAATGTTTGAGAAAACATATGGCATGTAAAGTATATAACTTGTTAAGTTTAAAGAGTTCAGTTTCTGATTTCATTTAAGTTTAACATATTTCAAGATGTGTTTATCATATTTTCTGAATGAAAATAATTTCTGTATCAAAATCTACTTTCTTAAAAAATAATATATTTCATTCTTAATAAAAGAAAAAATGATTAGTTATGATAATCTCAGATAATTTATCGTATAATATTTCGTATTTAATATAGTTTTAACTTTTTTATTAATAAAAATTATAGTCATTATTATTTATTATTAATAATTATGAATTATTTATAGAACTTAAGACCAATATATGAAATGCTTATTAAAATAAAGTCTATGCTCAAACAACTTCATTTCGTATAGCTTGGTTATAATAAATTAATCATATTAGCACATATCATTTTGAAAAATAATTTCCTTTTCAAAATATTCATTAAAAACTTAATTTAATATATTGTACTTATTTATTTTCCTTCTCATTATTTCTTCAGGAAATTTCTCCTTTGTAAAACTTGCTCTAGATAGATTACTTTCAGGTAGATTAAACTGTAGAAAACTAAAATCTATTATCAGCTTTAATATTTTTTATTATTCAATCTCTTTGGAAAGAAATTTCATCAATTTTTAAATTGAATGTAAATTAAGACATTAGTGCATCATATTAAATCAAATTAGACACAGATAAAAAGAAATAAAAATGTATAAAACAATATAACTTAAATTTTTAAGCAATTTTTCTCAAAATTCCAATTTTTGAAATTCAACTATGAGAAATTTTCATATTGATTTACTTTGTTATTAATTCCAAGTTATCTCATAACTACTCTTATATCTGTGACCCAATTTATTATACGTTAAAATTATTAAAAATACACTGAACATTAAAAATTTTAAGAAGCTGTTTTGTCACAATATTTCAATAAATTATATTATCAGAAATTAAACACAAAAATCAACAAAGAAATCATTTACTAACCAATTTCATTATATACAAGGTATATATATGAAACATATATATATATATATATATATATATATATATATATATATATATATATATATATATATATATATATATATATATATATATATATATATATATATATATATATATATATATATATATATATATATATATATATATATATATATATATATATATATATATATATATATATATATATATATATATATATATATATATATATATATATATGTATATATATATATATATATATATATATATATATATATATATATATATATATATATATATATATATATATGTGTGTGTGTGTGTGTGTGTGTGTGTGTGTGTGTGTGTGTGTGTGTGTGTGTGTGTGTGTGTGTGTGTGTGTGTGTGTGTGTGTGTGTGTGTGTGTGTGTGTGTGTGTGTGTGTGTGTGTGTGTGTGTGTGTGTGTGTGTGTGTGTGTCTTCTGTTTTATATTTTAATAAAACTAGTCATTTAAAATGCATGAAATTTGAAAAATTTTTTTAAAATATATTAACAAGAATATCTAACGCAAAGTACATAAAGCATATTAAAATGACGAAATTGTATCAATTTTTTTTTTGTTTTCTTATATGAAGTTGGCTAGATATAGGGGGAATTCGGAAATAAATACCATTTAACTACAAGCAATGTATTTCAAATTTATTACTAACGTAGAATAAATTTTAAATTTATAACTAGTGCTGAATAAATTTGAAAAAAATAATGGATAATTAAAATAGCTATAGAAATAACTTCAAACAATTTGTTTATTCAAACAATTTTTTTCGTTTTCTTATATGAAATTGGCTAGATATAGGGGAATTCAGAAATAAATACCATTTAATTACAAGCAATGTATTTCAAATTTATTACTAACGTAGAATAAATTTTAAATTTATAACTAGTGCTGAATAAATTTGAAAAAAATAATGGATAATTAAAATAACTATAGAAATAACTTCAAACAATTTGTTTATTCAAAACATAATTGTTTCAAACTCTTTTAAATTACTTTAAAAATTATACAATTCATTAAAATTATATTTACAAACAGAAATGCTCATAAATTGTTAATGGAAAATTCCAATATTCCATTTACAAATGTTGCTTCTTGTTTAGATTTAAATTGATGCTAAATCAAAGTAATCATTTGGGATCTTGGAAACCAATAACGTCGAGTCATTTCGCATTCTAAATTTAACTTGAAATCAAAGCAATTATCAGCTCAGTTTTCGAAACTATTGGTTTAGCGTTATTTAAACAGAAGAAAGTTATGAGGTGAGAACTATTGAATGAATTACATTTAGTTCAAAATTTAAATTTTTATTTTAGTTATAATTTGAAATTACGAGTTTAAAAGTTGTAATTTTTTTTGATAAATTTTCCCTTGAAATTATGTTCTAAAAGCTAAGCTAAATCACTATTCGAATTAAAATCAAATTGCCTTCATTTATCAAGTTATTAAAATGCCATGGCTGTTTAATTACATGTTTCATCATTTATGAATATTAATATTTTTATGACCTTCCTCAAATAATTGATTGTAAGATATAAACTATATATTTTCTGAATTTTTCATTATCTTTCCATATTTATTTAAGTGAATTGAATTTTTATGTTATTTTGTGATTTTAATTAAAATTAATATTTTAATGACTGAATAAAAATAAATTTTTTAAGTAAAAATAAAAAAGCATTCATATGATTATATTGGAGTATATTTTGGCTTTTAAACATCTATAAGTGTAAAAATATGATACTAGGATTCTTATGAAAATTAATGAAATAACAAAAGTGCATAATTATTTAACCAGAAGTGCTGGATTTGTTTAAAAATTTGTAAATCGCAAAATTCTTATTTACATTGAAGTCAATAATTCAAACGTTAAAAGGATTTGAAAGAAATAATGCAGCAAATGGTATAAATGTCTAACTATATAACTGATGGAATATTATTATTCAGTAACGGAATTTTTATTAATATATTGTGTTTTTAAATAATTCAACCTGATGATATAAAATTCTCATTAATCATGCTAATAAAATAATTTATATCAAAATGTGCAGATTTAGGCATGATAGTGTTGAAACATTTTGTCAATTTTTATCATTATTTATATAAACAATAGTTACATCCACACACACAAATGTTGCTATTTTTATTTTGTAAAATAAATCCCTCCTTTTTATTTTCAATAATTGTAACTATCATCAACTATATAAGCTTTAATTTCAATTACGACTATTTTACTTGAAATACAAATCCCAACTTTTTTTAAATTTGTATGATATTCTTTTACATCATCAGAAATTGTTTTCTTTTTTATATAAATGAAATTATTGTTTTAGAAAATAATATTTCCATGGATGTGTTCTTGAGCAATATTATTAAGTACATATAATTTTACAAATGAAATTATATCATAATATTAATTAGGTTTCCTAAATATTATAAAGATGGATAACTTATTGTCCTACAAATAATTATTTAATGAGGTAGAACAAAGAAATTAAGTAAAACAATATTAAACTTTTGTAAATTTATTATGTTAATTTATAAAAAAAATTTCAAAATATCCTTTATACTTTAGTTTTAAAAGAAATATTTTAAAAAACTTTCATTATATTTACTTAATATAATCATTGATTATTTCATCTAAGTAAAAGAAAATTATTTCTTTCACAAATTGTAATTGAAAATCATTAATATAGATACGCATATCCACGACAGTATATTTCATATGGATATAAATGAGTAAGAAATTGCTCTTAGTTTGATATATGTAAATATCTTGTGATTGAAAAAAGTAATCAACAATACGATGAGTGTATTTGTCCATAAAATCATGTACACTGCATTTTGTAATATTTCAAAAAACTTATTTAATAAAATTTATATTCAATTTCAAAGTAATCAAATGATTTATAAAATATCCATAGAAATTTACAGAAATTGTAAACAATTTTGCTACACCAACTTTCTTTAGAACACTATAAACTTCGAATTCGAAAAAAAAGTAATTAATTCTTGTAATAAGTTTTTTTTTATTTTATAAAACAAAGCACTTACACGATGTGTCAAATACATAAAAATATATCTCATTATTTTGATTATCACAAAGGAAAAAGATTACGCAATATTAATGAGTTTCCAGAAACTTATTATTTTGCCTCCATCAGAGAATTGAAGATTATCATACATAAAGAAATGAGAATAAATTGAAAAAAAATTCTATTTTGAAATTTTTAATAATCATTAAAACAATTTTTTAATACAGTTCTTGAGAAGAAAAGATTCTTAATATTTAATTTTAATAGCGAATTATACAACTAATAGCAGATCAAATAGAGCACATTCTTCCACAAAAAATGAATTCTTACATTATTTATAACAAATGTCTCAAACGGTATTTTCATATAATTTTACTCTTAATAAAATTAATTTACATAATTAACAAGAATGTATAATTTTAAATGAAATTAAATTTATCTGAGATTATATATGTTTGATTCTTTAATTTCAAATCATGCTAGTCAATTCATTTGATTTATAAATTTCTAACCATTAATAATCTGAAATTTACATATATTTATCATTGTATTTTTTATTTGATTTTAATTTGTAATATCTCTATTGCAAAATATTTTAACACAACACTGCAAAATCTTGACATGTGTTTTGGATTTTATTCTTAATTTATTTGATTAATACTTTCATCTTAATATATACCGGATTTATGCTTTAAGTTTAAGTTGAGGATAACACTCATATATGGTGTTGTTTCATGACATTGTAAGTGATATCTCATCTTTAAACTAATCAAATTAATGTATATTATATAAGTATTTAGATATCGTTCATATATTTTGAGATAATTTGTTTTATAAAAAGAATTTTATCTGTTATATATGTCTGTACGCGAAATTTTACACGTGGGTAAAGACTTTTTTGCAAAAAATTCATACTGGAAAATATTAAGCTGTTTTTGGAAACTGGGCCCTAAACATTTAGTTAAACATACAAGTAAACAATTATTTTTCCAACATTGACCTACGAATAAGCATACAAATATTTAGCTTCAATTTCCAATCATTTGGGAGTTAGATATGTGATTCTTCAGATATTAAAGCTTACTTACTATCTCTCACTAATAAATTATAAAAGAGTTTCATAAGCAGGAGAGCTTACTGTCTAATAGAATTTGACTTTTACAAGCTTTATATTATAAAGACATAAGCTAACAGAATTCTAGAAAAATCTATAATATATTCTATGGTAAAATATTATCCGCCATTACATTAAATATGTCCTTTAATTTCTTCTTATAAATAAGTTATACAAAATTATACACTATTTATAAAGAATATTTTATATATTTTCCTGTTAAATTTATCTTTGTAATATAAACTTGCTTTATTGTTTACGAAGAAACTATTACCATGAAACACAGCCTTTAATATAGCCGTTCAAACTAAAAGCATACTTTTTACATTTGAATCATTTCATGAAAAATGCTATTTTGGAATAGATTAACAGTGTAAATCACTCACTAACAATGAATTTATTAAGATGGAAATTTATGAAATTCTGAGCTTAATCATATAATGAGTAAACATAAATATCATTTTTTTCAATCTTAACATTTTGAATGCTTCATATATTCACATCTACCATAAATGAAATCTTCATTTTATAATATTAATTCATTCATACACATGCAGAATCCTATACTAGGTCTCAATTTGCGTACTTAGATGAAAGCTGTAAAAAACGAATATTTAAGTTTTTCGACAAACACTCGTCTCTTATTTCAGTTGATTTAAATATTTTTTGTAACTTAAAATTTCTATATATATATATATATATATATATATATATATATATATATATATATATATATATATATATATATATATATATATATATATATATATATATATATATATATATATATATATATATATATATATATATATATATATATATATATATATATATATATATATATATATATATATATATATATATATATATATATATATATATATATATATATATATATATATAAATATATATATATATAACAGCCAATATTTAGCAGTTCCGTAAAAACTGTATATGCGTTACACGATATTTTTCATTTCTTTACTAAATACATGATAAAGCAAGAAGTACGAATAATGGTATTTCACTCAGGTATGTCAAAGGACAAGATATACGGATGAGTGATGTTGCAACGTCTAATCGGGGAAGATGAATCTAAATAGGGGAAACACAAAAAATACGAAACTACCTTCGAGAAACCTCCTGACCATAAATATATGATCTATCTGAGAATTGTATTATTATCATGTAGAAAGGAAAAATGTTTATATTTATGTGACAGAAATTGGATATTTTTAAAAGTATCTAAAATAAAATTCCTTTATAAATCTAAGTATAAAATATTACATACAAAAAATTAAACTTATATATTCAAAGAAATATAAATTTTATTCTTAGCAAAGGAGATCATTCCTCTTTAACTATAAGTTGCAATTAATACATCGTTGATATAATGAAATAGAAAATATCAACGTAAAATAATAAAGAAATATCTCAGTGGTAGATATTGTATGCATTATATACTTTGTATTGTATGCATTATATACTATATATGTAATATAGACTTTATATATGTACAGTGTATATAACATCAGTTATTCGACGAAAATTTATTTATTTATTAATTTATTACAAATACCCAGAAATATTGCTATAACGCCATTATTTCTCTAGCCTTCCAATATTTCTGAACTCTACAGTTGGAAAACACAAGTGCAGAGTACGAGTCCAGATGAGTAGTATCAAAAATTTGATGTTGTCTACACAGAGTGCATAAGGGACACAAAGTCCAAACCTATGCAGATATGCGGGCAAGCAGTCATGGCCTGTAGTCAGGTGGAAGAGAGCCACAGCTGAGCTTCTAGGAAAATCAGGAATGAACTGTGTATCCTTAAGCAGCAAGGCCCATGGCTTACTAGCAGAGTCAAGATATGCTCTCTGCTTTATCTTGTAGGTATATCTTCTTTTTATCAAGAGTTTCACTGAATAAAAAGAGAGGCTTTTCAAAAAGATCTCCGAACTAATTCATTATTCAACGAAAATCTTTTACGTGGAATTCATTATTGAAAATTAATATTTATCTTTTACCATTAGAATCAATCCATCAGCATGTTTGTATAGTTTTCTCTTACATTTTCTGATGCTTTACATTTCAGGATTGAAGATTTATTTTTATGCAAACTTGTTTATTTGAATCAGTGCTCACCAGTTTCATTTTTCCATCTATGTTAGACATTGGTATCAAAAAAGTTTTTGCTTTTGATAGAAATATATTTTAAATTGGTAAAAATATGAGACATGAATTTCATAAAATTATTCTGCCATTTTTGTATATTTTGAGAGAATGAACTTATTAGTTGGCTGTATAGAATGCATGCTGTTAAGTGCTTAACAATAAGTGTTTTTAGCAAATCTTAAAACTAGCTCCTTAGCATTATTTTATAAAAAATCAATATTGATTACAATTTTATATTCTCTCATAGATAGAAACTTGATATCATGAATAAAAAAATAAAAAGATTAAATGAAAGATTATCTTATGATAGATATTATTGCAAGAAAAATAATTTAATCTATACTTTGTAAGTATTATGACAAATTAAAGATTAAATTACTATTTTTTATTTTCAAGAAACATTTAGATGAAAAAATATTAATAAAAATTAATTATTCAATTTTATAATTTTGAAGAGAAATTATTAAATGATAATATGATAATTTATTTATTAACTGTATAAGAATTTATTTTGTGCTACAATATGACGTATTAAGTAAAATAAAAAATATTTTTTTTTAAATTTCATTTGAGTTTTTTATTGCAGGATTAACATTCAGATAATAAAATTTAACTCTAATTTGTTCAACTTAAATTAAACATATGTTTTCTGCTTCTAAAATGATTTTAAGACATATTCAAAGGATACTACAAAACTTTTGCAGTACACATCTTTGCTTATTGCATTCTTCCAAAGTAATTTATAGAACATTCATTACTCTATGAGTAAAAATCAATCCTTAAGCAACCTTTCACACGTTTCATCTGGAAGTAAGGTTTACACAACCTTTAGAAGTTTGTCTCAACCCTCAGAAGGTTTTCGTCATTGTGAAATCATTTTCCTTTTAGTTTGCCACCTGCGGAAACACTACGAAGTCAGGTAGAGGTAAGCTTTAGATTTATTAGGGGATGTTCAAAAAATACTCACTCCAGTAGTAGTCAAATACTCGGAGCAAT
Source organism: Latrodectus hesperus (assembly GCA_037975125.1). Classification (NCBI taxonomy): domain Eukaryota; kingdom Metazoa; phylum Arthropoda; class Arachnida; order Araneae; family Theridiidae; genus Latrodectus; species Latrodectus hesperus. The sequence goes on from CM075858.1 coordinate 32,816,226, forward strand.
TTTTTCCTCTGTCATCTGGAGAAATGTTATAGTGGATAAACCAAGTTTCTGTTCTTCATTTTGGGTGCAGGGTATTATGGACTCTATGACTGAAGATAATACACAAAATGATTTATCGGAGATATGGATCCTTACAGACAGTCGATCCTCGATCCAGCACCTTTTCAATTGGCAATCCAGCAGCGACAGTACTAGTAGAAGTATTCTACTCTTGTTGAAAAGCCTTTCAGTTCAACACTCAATCCACCTCCAGTGGGTCCCCTCGCATGTTGGTCTGCCTAGGAATGAAGTAGCCGACGACCTTGCAAAGGCTGCCGCCAGTAATCCTTTGAACCCGGAAGATCGTATTGCACTAACACCATCAGAGATCTCTTCCATTACTAAACAACTTACTTCTAAAACCTGGGCTGACCCTCTTGCTCACCCTTGGTACTTCCAGAGACATCCTGGAGCCACTACAACATTTAAGAGCTCCAGATAACATCAGACGACACTCTCGACTTTCTACTGGCCACTTGAAGTGTATGATCTTTGAGGACGGTGGAAGAAAATACCCATTATGCCCCAAGTACGACAATGCTTCGTTTTGCACGCAACACATCTTGAAGTGCTTGGGGTTTTCTCGTGAAGAGGCTGTGAAAAGTCCACATCTGCTTTTAGACTTTTTGGCTATCTATGATCTCATGGATCTGGTCTAGTTCCACTATACCAGATGGGGATTAGTCCCACCACCATGACTGAAGGTAGGTATTTCTCAGGGTACCATGTACCTATGATTGTCTTTTATGTGTTAGAAATTAAACGTTCTTCAATTCTAGTTGATTTTTTAAAATACCGATATCAAGTTTTTTATTAGCGAATCAAAAGTTTCTGTCATCTACAGGTGTGTCCTCATTCTCAAATTCTAAAATTTTGTTTTGAGCTTCGGTCGCCACATCGTAATAATTCAGTAAAGTCTTACTTTCCGTTACAGTGCTGTTTACATACTGAGATTGTGTCACATCAAACATTAGCAGCATATTTCGACACCCACTCATAGGACAAATTATCTGTTTTTCAGACGGAGTATGCAGCAAAAAATAAACAACAAAGTAATTCAAGTGTAAATGAGACTGGAATGAATTATTAATGCATGAAGTTGTAAGGTCACCTCTATCTGCTGATATGTTATCCACTGGTGTTAGTTCATTATTTTCTTTATAACGGAAATGTTTTTTTCTGTTAATGACATTCGGGGTTTTCATCATCTCTCAGCATCCACCGCTGTAATTTTTTTCTTTTTTGAATTCCCTATACTATCTGAATATAGTCGCACAATGTGAATAGTGAATGTGTATAATAGAATAGCGATGTGAATAATAGAATAACAATGGAAGTGCCATTCATTTCATGCATTAACATAGGAATGTGCTTTAATTTAAAAAATACTAACTTTTTCATTTTAATAAATATTTTAACTTATAATAATGCTTTAAAACTTTTTGTAAACATTCGAAACCATAAGAATCTTAATTTTTAAAAATATTTACTTTTAGAAAATAAATATTTTCACAATTTTAATTTATAAATGAATTATATATGAATGCGCATCTGAAAATTGTGCATATGAAACTTTTAATGTGTGATTAGTAATAATAACGTATAAACAATTTCATATGCATGAAAAAAATCTCTTTTAACTTATAAAAATGATTTGTCGAAAGTTATGAGAGATAGTTAAGAACTTATTAGTTATTTCATCATTCTGTTATTGAATGCTTGAAATTTTCGTTTTGGTTGCTTTTATATATGCAAAATAATAATTTACATCATAGTTGTAAAGTTTATCGCCAGTTTCTACTTAACTCTAAAACCCCATTTGAATTGAAGGAAAAATCTTAAACTTTTCGTTTGATTATTTTTTCTTCAATTCAGTTAGCAGAAATTTTATAAGATTTTTTTGAACTTTTGTGATGTTTGTGAACTTTAAGAAATTTTGTGATAACAGTAATTAATAAACAATGATCAGTTAACAATAATTTCAGATTTTTTGAAATTTTTTGTGATAGCAATAATTAGTGAGTTTGTCGAATTATGAAGAAAACAAAATATTAAATTATTTAAATCTTAATACTGAAAAAACTGATATCATTTTATTTTACTAAAATTTATCAAAGATTCATTTACAATAAGAATTTTCTTAAATGAGATTTTTTTGAAGTATTAATCAAAACTTTTCATCAGATAAGTTTAATTTATTTTGCTTTTAATGGTGAAAAGAGTAGTAATGCGTTAACCACAATCATATACATGATAAAAAAAATCTTTTGCCTTTAACGCGCTTGTTAACAGAGACCCTCCTCTTAACTTAACGAGAAAATAATAAAATTCTTAATAGCTGTCGAAGACCTTTTGTTTAACGAGGTAAGCATAAAGTATTTTATATGTCATGATTTAAAATAGCTGCTTCATTAGTTAAAAATTTTATTCCACGCGTTTAAATTGTAAAATTTGAGGTAAATCTGATTGTTAAAAGCATGGAAATGATTTCTCAATGAAAGTATATATAAAAGAATTTTAATGAATTTTAAAGATTCTAATTCATTTACATTAAAAAATAGTCCCATCAACAATATATTTATTCAGTATTCTATGGAAAATTGTATAAAAAGATTAACACATGTAATATTTTCTGGCAATAAATAATAATTAGAAATCATATCATATTTAAAATTAAATTAGTTTTAATTTAATTTTATCTACAACTGCTTTCGCATTATTAATGTAATATCATTTTAAAACTAGTTACAGTTCATTAAATCACTGTTTGATTCATAAATATGACAGGTCTGATGTGAATCAGTAAATACTAATTCTATAAGAAAAATATGAGAATTTACAACTAAATTTTAGATCTCAAAAAATGATAACACTTATGAATAAATTCTAGTTATAAGTCAACCTTTATTTTTGTTATAACAATAAAAATGTATTTCACATATTTACGAATTGTGAATCTACATATATATAACAAATATTTTAAATATTTCAAGCTTAAATATTTTAACAGATTAATGATAGTTTAAAATATGTGTCTTTCCAAGATAAAAATGCTCAAAGTAGATTCATAACTTAAAATATATCTAAACTAAAATTCAGAATTAAAATTAATGTAATACAAATAAAATATAATTCTCATTTTCTTTTAATGCAGTAACTGAAGAAAAGTTTTTCAGAAAAGAAAAGATTTTCAGAAAAATATATTATCCCGAATAATCTATAAGCCTCTCTGCTTAGGACTTTTGCTCAACGTTTTATTTCAAATTTTATGATTGAAAAAGTGAATCTAATTAGTTTTGCCATTTCATTTTTCAGAAGAAAAGAATTTAAATCATATTTTCTAAATATATAAAGTTCTATATTTAAAGTGATTAGAACGTAAATTAGATAAATCATGTTTACATTTGTAAGCTCTACATACATAATATGTTTAAATCAATTCTGCAGTTCTACAAAATAGTGTGTCATGGGAGTTCACTGATCTAAATACTCAATCTATTTAGAAAACCATTCATGATGAATATCCATTTGATTTAGCTACAAATATGAACAAATTTGTAAGAATTTCTGCAAACAGTTTTCTTGGAAGAATAGTAGAAAAAAATAAATCAATTCCTATTGTTCCTTGTAAAATTATAAATTAAATAGAAATACAAAATGGATACAATAAATTAATACCACCTAATTCATTTAAATTAAAAATAACCAATAACTTACTAACAATTATGATTTTTAACTTTATTCAAGTTCATTACTTTAAAATAGAAAATTAAATTGTGTGCTACTCTTTCATCTATAGATTGTTTGAACAGAAAGTTGTTAATTGAAACAATCGATTGAAACAAAGCATGGTATTTGGATGAAATATTTGGTGAAATCTACTCATAATAAAAATATATGACCATTTTCAAGTAATACATGAGCTTTTTTAGAATAGTAAGTAATATTTTACGGAATACAACAATACATCTAAAGGCATGTCTCAAATTTTTCTTTACTACGCAGAATTCAAATCAGTAAGAACAATTGAATAAATCCTCCAAAAACTTATACATATTATATAATCGATCCTATGAATATTAAAATGTAACAAAATACATTTCTAGAAACTGATGTGTACCAAAAAGATTTGGATAACTAAAGATCCTAATGCATAGAAGGGAAAAAATTTCCCAAGCGTTTCTTCAATTTCGCAACATCAATCAGATAAACAACTGTAGAATAAACAATGATTTGATCAACTATTCATAATATAGTGGGTCTAAAAAGTAAGCTATATGCATACAAAAAGCAAATTGAGTAGAAGCTGCCCATGAAAGATGAGCCCAGAGTGTTCCATTTGCTTCTAAGATGTTATCTTGATTTAAAAACACGATGTTGTAAATCGTATTTTTTTGCATGAAGGAATATCTCATGTTCGTATAGAAAATAAATAAACTCAAAGATCTCAAGCATTTTTATAATGCAGTATATAATGCAGAAATCAAAATTCCATAAATCACTATTTTATATTCTACTTTTCATTTATATAAACATTTTCCTTGGTGAAACATCAGTTGCATAAAATTTTTTAACTGAATTGGAACTAACTTATTAAATTGCAAAATATATTATAAATCTCAATGTAAGACAGGAAAAAATTTACTTTTATGAATTCTAGTTGTAGAAATTTATCACACATTCTTATTCTAACAATTTTATGAAAGGAATACTGTTATCGATGAGGTTCTTGATAATCAAGTAATATTTTAAGATGTAATATATTTTCAATTTAAAATCACTTTAAAATATTGTAAATTTCATGCATTTTAAATTTCATTTCTAATGCTCAGCTGCCTTCTAGAATTTAAAGAGATTCAGCATTAAAACGAGACAAAGAGGATGTCAACTTTTATAGTTGGGCGTGCAGTAGGAGTGTCCATCTTTGCCCAGTAAGCAAAAGAATAAAGAAACATACACAAAACGCACACAGAGAAAGAAAGGTATTTCCATGCCCGAACCAGGATTCGAACCCGCTATCTAGTGCTTCAAAATTAGAAACATTAACCAATCCTCCAGCGGTCAGCACATTTTTTTAACCACAGTTATGGAAACTAATCAAACATAAGTAAGAAATTCTATTAAAAATTAAAGATAAATACATTGTCTTTACATAGCAACACATTTTTAGCACAAATCAGATTTATTATTTATGATACTAACTAATTAAAATCTGTGATTTTAAATAGTGGTATATTTGTTTATTAAATAATTTACTTAAATTTTAATGTAATGGAATAGTTTCAATTTTTAAATATTAGATTTTTATTTATATATTTAAAGATAAATAGTAGAATGCACAAATGATCTTGGTTGGAAAAAGGTAATTTGCAGTAATATTCACATAATAAAAATTTTGATTTTTAATATTGATTTGAAATAAATCATCTTTTAATTTGATAGATTTATGATAATTTTGGTGCTTTAAAATATTATTCTTCATATTGCTCTCTTTAATTAAGGCTACATAGAGATTCGTTATATATAATCGATAATTAACGTGTCACACCATCAGAAAAATAATCCATTTTGTCGACTACATGATCTCTGGTAAAAGAAAAAAGTTTACGTGAATCTCAAAGCTAAATCACCGAATTAATTTAGGATATTTGTTACATTTTAGAAGTAAAACAGTTGCTGAATTCTGTTGTCTTTAAAAAAAAGTTCCTATAAATAATTATGTAGCTGCCATACCGCTTTCACAATAAAAAAGTTACTTAAAATTTATTCTTCATGCGATTAATATTTACTAATTAAAATCATCAATTTTTGTTTGTATTAATTTGCTTGTAACAATTGTGTGTAGGCGTCAATTATTCAAAATTTTCTAAACTATAACCTTAAAAATATGTGTATAAATAATTTGTTAAGAGTTTAAGCTGTTAAAGAAAATGCAAATATTTCTTAAAAAGCATGTCTATAAATATTTAAAGTTAAAAATTATTACGTACACATTATTAAACAGAATTATTCTATAAAAAGAAATTTTATATGGTGAATTATTTATTAAATTTGTTTCATCCTTCTTTACTCAATATTTATTTCTTTTATGAGAAATTACCGTGAATGAAATACAAACTGAAAGTAAATTCTAATATATTTTTTTCCACTTTTTAAGAACATTTGCACTTTTTTGCTCGAAACATAGCTATGTTTAAAATTTATTGCATTTAAAAAAGGTTTACTTCATTTTAAACTGATATTTTAATTCATTTTATAATTAATCTATTTTGAAATAAATGTTAGTTTAACTAATCAAAAAAATCAAAATAATTTACTAATATTTGAAGGAATTAAAAATGAACTTATATCAACAAAGATATGAAAAAGTTTTCTGACTTGTATAGCAAAGGTCCAATTAAAAATACATATAAGCATGCTTCAATACATTATATAAAATCAAACTTATGTTAATTAAATATAATTATCATAACATATTGTGAATAAAGAGCAAGTAGAGAAGGTATGAATTGTTTTAAAAATGATATAACAAATTCTAGACACGCTTGATAGAATAAATTATTATTCAAGAGATACAAACCTAATTAACAAAGTTAGTTAAAATATAAAATATATTGAATAAAAATAAAGAATTGTTAATGTACATTCTAATTTAGCCTACATTATACGATGAAATTCCTCAATAATTTCAATTTAAAGAAAAATAACTTTAATCAATGAAACATTCTGAATTAATGGGTTCATTATTACCAGATAGGTTTGCTATATTGAAGTGATTTATAAATCTAATTATAGATAGCATTTGTTAACTATATATTTATAGACTTAAATTATAATTATTATTAAATTAATTAACATTGAGAATATATACTATATATGTGTATATATATATATATATATATATATATATATGTATGTATATATATATATATATAAAGAATCGCTATAATTAATAATTAAATTATGTTAGATGTATAAATACAATTTAAAATATTTTTAGTCTATAAAAAATAAATAAGAGTAATTAATAGTTTTTTTAAAAATGTGTACAAAAATGAAGGAAAATTACAAAAATTTATGCAGAAATATTTGCAATTTCAGAAATTAACTTCTAACAAAATTAAATAAAAGTTTTAAATTCAGTCCTTTTCCCTCATTCTATAAATATATTATGACGAAAACTCTTTATCATGTATCCATCATCCAATACCCTTTATCAACAGGAAAACGCTTGACAGTAAACTGCTTGAATCAAAGTACTCTACAAGGTGAACAGATACTTCCCCAAACATTATTTTCCCTAACCTCCCAAAAATTCAGCGCAAATGTGATGACTGAAATGTGGTCAATTTCAGATACTAACATCATTTTGTTCAAAAGATTAAATAATGTATAAATTGTTGACAAAGAACAAATAGCTATTCATCAGTACGCCATCTGTACTTTTCAATACTTCGTACCTTGGTCACTTAGTGTAACTTCGTATACAGTGACATTATAAACAAAACCGTTGAAGCTGTTTCTCTTTTTATTAAGATTATCTTTTAGAAACGAAGATCATTTGATATTCATTGCTGTTTTATTTCTGTTTGTCGAATTTCACCACTTTCTGATTATTCCGTCTCGGCGTTACAATGTCGCGTAGTGTATGTATATTTAGGGTTTACAGAATAAAGAAAAATTATTTCTATCTTAATTTTTTTAGTATGCAAATTGATAATTCGCATAAATGCATATTAAAATTTTTTCTTTGATTTTAAAATAAATTTAAATTTATTAATAAATAGTAAATATTTACGGTCTATAATTTTAAATCTTATTGCTGAAAGTATTTTATACTGTGTTTTGAGAAAATTTTTAAATTCTATTTTATTTATGATATGCAATTAACAAATTATTGCTAAGTAAAAGTACAGAACTGTAGCAGTATTTTAAATTTATAGCAACGTAAAAACATCACATATGTTCCTAGCTTCGTGTTAGTAAAATAAACATACTTATTTCAATTTTGAAACATTAAATAATATTAATTTCGTGGGTACTTCTGTGAATTCACGTGGAATAGTATCGTTTTTACTACCTTAAAATAAAAATTGTGGGAACAATTTTTTACTAAATGATTTATTTTTATTATACATATATATACCTGAACATATTCACTATAGAATGAGTAAATGAAATATTTTACCTTATATACTATACATATATATATATATATATATATATATATATATATATATATATATATATATATATATATATATATATATATATATATATATATATACTTGATAGTAGATAATACCTTATATAATTATATTACTTAGAATATAAAACTATTTTATAATATATGATAGTAATAATTATTATCAATTCAATAAAATACAGTTTTAATATATTTAAATTCATTACACTTTACTTTTAATGAGAATACGTAAAATTAAAGATTTTAAATTATAAAGTCTTATCATCCTTCAAATTAATTAATAGCATGCAAAACTGAAAAGTAATAAATATTTATTAAATAACACACATGAGTGAGACAAATTACTTAATAAATTTTGAATAAATAATAACTCAAGTTATAGAATTAAAAAGTACCTTTTTATGAAAATATATTATACCTGATTTCAAAATAAAGAAATGTATTTGATCATGTAAATCTTCATTAACTTACTGCCATAGCTAAATAGAAACCGTAATAAAAAGCACTCACTTTCAAAAAAATTATATTTTATGAATGAAATATATTTTTGGCTATTTTTAATAAATAATCTTGCAATATAAAGAGTACTTTTGTAGACTTTGTCTGACAAACAAATGACACCAAAATACAACCGATTTAATAAAATCCATTCTTATTTTATTATATTTTTGGATTTATTACGTTTAGAAAGAATGAAATTGGATAGTGGTTTGACATCACCATGGTGATATCTACGCCTGTTTGACAGATGCTATGTGATATGAGATTTTTTACGTCATGATATCCAAGAGATCCTTTTTCACGGTTTTTCTTAGGATTCTTTTGTAAGACACATCTTCCAATTCCTAGATGTCTCCTTTAGAGATACTCTCTGTATATTTATATATGTTGCACCGTATGTACAAAAATTTCAGTTCTTTGATAAAAAAAAAAAAATCTACGAAATCAAACTACTTTTTAAAATTAAGTATTAATAAATAATAAATGTAATAATTTATTTATGAAGATTTTACAGATGACTGGGCTTTCTTTTTAATAAATACTGGATCTAACATATGTTTTATATTATTTTATTAAAATATAATTAATTCATGATTCATGTTCATATTTAATGTGCATTTTTATATGATATTTATGATGACAATCATCCACTTACTTTAAATACTTAAAAAATATTAAAAGTTTAATGATTATAATCATTAATCATCATAATATTTTGATCATTTAGTATTATGCATCATAACAATATCATTTCTTAAAATATCAATCAAAAACAAATTTCTTAAATATGGATTATGAAAGTCATTAAATATTAAGCAGTAAGTATAGGAATTATTTACTAAAGCTGTAATTTGTTTTTACTCAAAAGTATTTTTTAAAATATCTAATATCATAATAATGTAATGTGGTGAAAAGAAGTATGTAAAATATAAATGATAATCCTTTAAGTAGTTTAGAACTCAAAATGATCATAATAGGAACGAAGAGGAAAAAGAAAAGCTTTTTTGCTTAGCGATCAACATATTTTTTAGTGAGTAAAATGCCACAAAGTATTTATGAAAGATAAGACATTTAGTAGAAAGAATGAAAATTACAAAGTACGTTTATATAAGATAACACCACGCACCTTGGGTATAACAAGCAATGTTCTCATCGTATCGGAAAATTAACTGTTATGCTAATCTTTCTGCAAATTTCCGAGTTTTGTTATGAAAGCAAAAGCAGCGATGAAATGTTGAACATCAAACTTGCCAAATTAGCATGTATTACAGCATGATTCCCAAAAACGTCATGTCTACTTACTATTGAGTGTGAAGATATGCACCTGACTTAGAATGAATCACCTCTTCTTCTCTTCTTCTTCTTAGAATTGGGTTTGTATGTCATTGGGCACCTCTGCTTTTATCAGCATTTTGTACCATTAACTCCAAACCCAATGTTTTCTAGTTCCAGTTGCTCGGGTCACCCACTTTATTAATAAAGTCCTATAACCCTTTAATGGAGTCTAGGTGTAACTCTCTAGTATGGATGATGCCTAAAGAAGTTAATCTAGGGAGGGCAAGTGCCTCACATTCATAAATGATATGCTCTGCCGTTTCCTCTTGCGTATGACATTTCTAGCAGATAGGGTCTTGTTGAAACAGTCCCATCTGGTCAGAGAGTCAGTCATACTAGGGATAGCTTCCTGACTTTCACCAGAAGATGGTTTGGAGGTCATTTCTACCTCAAGTGAAGGATTCATTACTGCCCCTTTACAAGACAGTCTCGAAGTTCACTTGTCTTTTTCAGCAAGGTCAACTTCAGAGGCATCACCTGCAGATGCAGAAAGGATTGTTATTTCTTGTGTCTTTTCAGCCACAAGATAACAATTTATAAGCTCAGGTAATATAAGTCCACCCAGCATTGCCTGAGATACATGGCAAGGCAAATTACTCTAGAAGTTTGCCAGGCAACTAGAGGCTCCGTTAAGACACGAATACCGCGGTGCCAATTAGCCCTAGGCACGGATCGCATAACACCACGGTTTACGGGAGCTAGTTCGCGGCCTCTGATTCTATATTCAAGGCTATCCTGTCATTCCTACAGGACGTTCGGTGATCCACCGCCTACCGACGCGCCTGGTAGCTGCTCAGGCCCAAGGATGTTTCACCTCACATCAATAACGCCGATATCGTAATATTATTCCAAAGTTTTGAGTAGGGTAACTGTGCCTTTTTACTGGGATGTTGAAGAACATATAATTGCTTTAATTAATTTAAATATTCAATTATGGGCTATTAGCAAATTCATTTTTAATTTTTAAGTTTTTACTAATTTACATTAAACTATAACCTGTTAAACAAGCAATGGAGAACAACAATCGGTGAACAGGTAAGAGAACACTTTCAACTTTCAATGTGATATCCAGCATACGAATATTTATATATATATATGAGCATATGCAAATAAATTGTATATCTCTTACTACCTCAGAAATTTGAGTTTAAAAACGATTGGATTTTGTCAGGTAGATGATTGCTTTAAGATGTGATAAATTGTACGACAATGCTCCTATTTTGCCAACAGAAAGCATAATCCTCATGTTAATAAACCTACTTGCATATTATAATAATACATATTTAAATAAATCTTCTTGCATATTATTTGGCATTTTGCTCCACTTGACTTTTTTCTCCTATAATTTTTCCTATAAGAAAAGTCTCCTATAATTTTCTTTTGTAATTTTCATTGACTAAAATGCTTCAACAGTTTTTGATTATTTTAAATGATTATAATGATTCTAAAGTTTTCACCACTAAAAGTGAATTTAAAGAATGTATCTTAAGCTATTTAAAAAGTAAAGGCATTACTTCATAGTCAAATATATTTTTAAACTAATAGTTCATCAGTGATATTCAAAACATGATAAATCGTTTAAGCTATTAAATTATTTATACTTTAATTATTTATATCATTTATTGAAAAGTAAAAATAAAATATTTTTACACAAAGGTATATTTTTGCAAATTTAAAGTAACTTTTCATTTAGGAGCATAGTGTTAGGGCATTATAAATGATTCTTATTAGCTCAAACAAAAAAAAAGTTTATTGAAAAATCTTATTTTCGAATTAACAGTTGCAGCCTACATAAAATTTTTTCCTGGAATATCTGCCTTATCGTTTTAAATAAATAAATCTTGAAAAACATATGTCATTAAATATCATGGCTTTGTTTCTGACTTAAGGAAAATGTTCAAAAATTTCCTAATTTCAATTCTTTAATGCAAGTTTCAAACATTCAATTTAAAATTAAAAAAACTCAAAATTTTGACTTGAAATTAATTTTGGGACATAATTTTTCTTTAAATCAGTCACCATAAGGAGTGACAAACGAAAATAAACATACTTTATTCAATGTTAATATGTTTCAATGCCAAATCGTTTAGAATACTGTGTTGAAATCTATATCCTTACATTCTTAATCATTTTTCTTTTATCCGTGTTACTAACAAATGTGTACATCTCATCTAATATAATTTACTTATTTTCCCTTGATATTATTTTAAGTATCATTAATAAAACAGATTTTATTTATTTTACTATCAACACTTTAAATAAACAGTTCCTATTCAGGAGAATGTAAATATGAATCGTGAAATTCTATTCACCCTTCAAAATGCAAAATTTAATAACTATGAAACTGTCAGCACTAATACAGTAACAGTATTAATTCAATATTATTTCATTGTTACATTAAGGAGAAGTAATGTTAAATGTTATTAAATACTTGTCACAACCGAAGAATCTTTGCTTCAATTTTTGCACACATGCACATGAATTGAGAAAACCGGTCTTCTTTGTGCAGTTCAAAAAGTTGATTTGAAAATTAAGGAAACGCTATTAAGATGGGGATTAATTAAAAATGAGATTTTTCATTATCATTATCTTCAAGTCCATGTACCTTGAAAAGACGATTGTGGATATCAAAAGCACTAGATACTAAATCGTTATTGATTGTTCGCTGTACTATGTAGAGCTTCATATAAATACACATCACTCACTTCTCTTCATAAATATACTAAACATATTAGTAAAATAAAACTAATACAAATGGAAGCTCATGTAATAGGTCAAAGGACAAGCATAAATTGATCGCTTATTTCCAAGTATACCAAATGCATTAACTTAAATGAAATTACTATGCATAAAGAAACAGTTATTGCAGGAAAACATTCTGTTAAACAGTTTAATTTAAAAGATCTTATAAAAAATAAAATTTTCTGTGTTCAAATTATTCTGAGGAATGGAATATATTCTCTCAAAATATAAAAACATGTGTACATATATAGTTGGTTATGGTTATGTCCAATTTGTAATCAAGTCAAATTACCCCAAGTGCCACAATCATGACCTGAAAACATTTACTGTAGAGTAAATTCGCTTATAAAAGTAATGGTTACTTGACATTACTTTTTTCATGTATTCATTTTCAAAGATAGTTATTATATTTTCCCATTTTTATGATTTGTAATTTTACATTTATATTAAAGATTAAAAAAAAAAGATTTGTTAAAAGATAGTTTGTTATTTTCTTTTCTTACGTATTATTAGCATTCTCTGGCAACTAATGATTGAATTTGCATTTCTTATTTCTTTTATTTTATATGGCATATTGAAACAATTGTATAAAATGCAGACAATTCATATTTTATTTTAGAGTAAAAAAGCAATGGTAAAATAATATATATAAAATTATAAAATCTTTGAAATTGAAATACATTTACAATTCTTAAATAATCCCTTGGTGTAAATTTGCTTTTATAAGCAGATATGTATTCACATAGACAGTTATGGAAGTGTATTCTTATAAATAATTAAAAGTTAATATAGCTTGAAATAATACATTTCAATTTTCTGTTAATATGAATAATGTGTGCGTGTGTGTTCCAATAATAAAATTGCAATTTATGAAAGTTGAAACTTCCTGCATTTGGATATTGCCAGTAATTAGTTTTTTAATAAATTTTTAAGTGTGTGAGTGTGGGTGTTAGGCTCTTTTATTCCGAATGATACCTATAAAATCAAACAATTGCAACAATACTAATTATAAAGACTAAATTTAATAAATCTTTAAATTAAAAATTGAAATCCTGAAAATTTTAATTAATATTATATTATAATAAAAAATCAGAAATATAACAATCTATGATATATATATATATATATATATATATATATATATATATATATATATATATATATATATATATATATATATATATATATATATATATATATATATATATATATATATATTTAATTTAATACAATTAATAATTAATTTATAGAAAATTCAATGGATGAAAAAATACTATTAAGCCAAAAATAATTGGCAATGCAAATAAATAACAGAATTCTATCAAAATTTAATTTCATACACAAATACAACGTAAAGAAAAATGCAAAAAAATATTCGAAATATGTATCCACCAAACTAATTAAAATGGGATTAAATTTATTTAATTTATGACTTTTTCAAACATTATATTTTAAATAAATAATATTCATAGAAGATAGATAATAAGTTCAGGAATTATTTATATTTATATGCTTATTTATTAATATTTATACTTCATTTTAGTTTGACTATACTGTAAGTCATCATTGCAAAAATAAATGATTTAAATTTACTTAATGAAGTCAATTACACGTACACTCTGTTCGTTATTATTTATTTAAAACCAAGAAAAAATATCTAAAAATAATGAAAATGATAAATAGTTACAAAAAATAAAGCATATGTCTCAAAAGCTTCTTATTTTTCCTAAAGTCAATTATAACTCAGCCTTCTGAAAATTTTTAATTAATACTTATGCACTACCAATAACCTCCAAGAGACACATCTTTTTGCATTTTAACCATTATTTATTATTTTATACCTAAGATCAATTTCTAACGTTGGCACTACAAAAGTCGACAAGAATAATCAAAAAAGTAACTACTACTTACAATATATATATATATATATATATATATATATATATATATATATATATATATATATATATATATATATATATATATATATATATATATATATATATATATATATATATATATATATATATATATATATATATATATATATATATATATATATATATATTAGGTCATAATTAAACTGACAGTTCTCACAGTGCTCCGCAGCGCGATCTATTTGCGAGAATGACGCCACATTTTGGAGGAAGATTAAACAAGACGGGGGACGAAGGATTCCGCGAAAAAACAAATTAGTTCCAAAAGTAACCGCTAGAGTAATATTTGGCACTGTGTGATAGAAAATAGAGTGTAAACAATTGCAAATCAATACGGAAATTACCTTTTCTTTAGCATTCAAATGAGGTTCCATGGGGCTGTCGTTGTTGTGGACCACATATTGTATTCTGTGCACAGTATGCACAACAGCAGGAAGTAATATGTCTGCAGGAATCTCCCGTACAGTCCGTGATATGTTATCCTACAACGTAGCCAGGTCGTGGACCACTCCTTGATACACCTTGGACTTAAGGTAACCTCATAGCCAGAAGTCGCATGGGGTAAGATCAGGCGACCGAGGTGGCCATGCAGTTGGAAAGTAGCGGCTAATGACTCTTTCTGTTGTAAATGTCTGTCGTAGCATCTGTTGCACCCATACAGCAACGTGTGGAGAGGCTCCATCTTGCATGAAAATGATTTCCTCCAAGCATTGTCTTTGCTGAAGTGCTGGAATGACAAAGCTGTTCAACATGTGGCAATATTTCTCTCCTGTAACAGAACAGGTTTCCGGTCCTGTCGGGGTAATGTTCTCATAGAAGAATGGACCTACGATAAATTCCGCTGTGAACCCACACCAAACAGTTACCTTTGGTGAATGTAAGGGAACTGTTGTGATTGCATGTGGTGATTTGTCATCCCAAATTCGGCTGTTCTGGGTATTCATAGTTCCATTCAGGTAAAAGTGGGCATAGTCTCTCCATAAGATTTTTCACGGCCAAGCACCATCCACCTCCATTCTGGCAAGAAAGGTAAGAGGAAAAGTCAATCGCTTATCATGGTCGGGGTACGGTAACTCCTGTACATGGCTGATCTTGTTCGGATAGAAGTTGATAATCTTTCGTAAGATTTTCCATACCGTACTGTAAAGGCATATTCATATTCCGAGCTACTCCACGAGCCCTAGAGGTGGCAGCAATATTGTCTGGTCCTCTTTCGACAATCGCCGTGGCAACTGCTTCGATTGTATTCTGTGGTACAGGTTTTCGTCCTCTGCCTGACTAAACCTTCAGAGAACCTGTTTCCTCAAACGTCGCAACCATTGCTAGCCCATTAACTGACACAAGACCGTTACCTTTACGCATTTTTTTGTGCGTTCTAAAAGCACGAAGAGCGGCTGACGCGTTGCATTGGTTAAGGTAAAAGAATTTGACCAGTAACGCACACTCGACTAAAGAAGAAGACATTGCTCATAAACTTTCAATCCGATTGATTCAAAACGTAACACATTGCCTTTTAAAACCCAAGCAGCTGGCACTGTGCCAATGGATGTAAAATGAAGTTTGAATAAATAACTTCTTCTGCTCAGCGTACGTGATATTGTAGATCACGAGACTTTATCGGTGTTTATGTAGATTTTACGCTTTTCTTAAAAGTGTTGCCATATTGCACTTGCATCAAATCAGAAAATGAACATAATAAAAGGTAATTTAATTCCGTATAAATTTGCATTTGTTAACACTCTATTTTCTATTACACAGCGCTAAATATTCTCCAAGCGATGACTTTTGGATTTTTTTTTTTTTTTTTTTTTTTTTTTTTGCGGAATCCTTCATTCCCCGTTTTGTTTATTCTTCCTACAAAATGTGGCGTCATTCTCGCAAATATATCGCAACTGCTTCGATTGCATGTGGAATATTATAATCTACAGAACACTGTGAGCAATGTCAGTTTAATTATGGCCACCCGGTATATATATATATTTGTGAATTAATGTTATTTCATCTATTGATATTTATAATTAAGAATTATATATGATAAACAATAGTAATACAATAAATATTTACTTTTTAACAGTTTATAAATAATGTGAATACATAGAAAAATTAAAATACGTTTATTTAATGTTACTTTTGTGTGAGTTTTATTATTGTAAGATAACAGTAATTCAATACAACTGCAGATATTTTCACAATCTTGGTTGAGCATAATTTCATTGTATTGGCAACTTCGCAGTAAAAATCATATAAAGAGGCATTTCTAAGTTCTAGGAATAGTTTTAAAGATTAATTGAAAGTATTTAACGAATTCATTAATGTTATTATTATAGTAAAACACTACAAAAAGTTTGATGTTACTGTTTTCTAGGGCATAACTCCGAGTTCCGTAATATGACGGAAATTTATAAACAAAGTATTTTATCATGTGAAAGAGCTCTAATATATATATATATATATATATATGTATATATATATATATATATATATATATATATATATATATATATATATATATATATATATATATATATATATATATATATATATATATATATATATATATATATATATATATATATATATATATATAAACATACTCACGTAAACATTGTAAAATTATTTTCTACTGTCCAATTATTCTAAATAACATAAGGTTAAAGTTTCTAATATGAATGCATTTTACTTGTCTAATTTATCTATAAAACCAAAAAATTGTATGCGTGTCTCATTTATATATTTATATGATACGCATACAACAATATACCAAATAATATTCATATTTATAAATCAGATTAAATCAATAATAGCAGACATTTACATTTTGTCTTGATCCTGATCATTAAAGAGTACCACTCGAGGCAGTTGTATTATTCAGAATTATTAATGAGTTGAAAATTTTGGCTAACTTCATTTTAATCTGAATACAATAAGTTATGCTATATAATAAATATGAAATTATCTAAGTTAATAAGACATTTGTTTGCAATATTTTGACATTTTTAATAATATAAGATATGAAATTTGAAGTAATATATTTTGCAATCGCTTGTTATTTACTTGTCTGTCACATTTTGTAATTCATTTGAAAAGAGCTATTGTAAAATGTATGCACTTAGTTTTGAATGGTTATAATAAAAATTCATAAATTCCACTACTTACAAATTTAGAAATTTTCAATCTTTCGAAATCTAAGTCATTTTGCTATTTAACTATACAAATGTTTGTCAATTCAAGCAAAGTAGTCCTAAAATTCAAACTCATAATTTATTATTTTCTATCATGTCCCCTAGTTTTTATTCCCGGGTATTTTCCCTCTGATTGTTTTTTTTTCATTCTTCTTATAAGTTTTTAACATCTTTAATTCATGCATATGAATCATTAAAAATAAACACATTTTAAATTGATTATTTATACACTGTTAACTTTTGTCATACTATTCATTATTAAGGTAACCGAAGAAAATGTGAATTTGATACATAAGTTTAAAAACAATCACATTTTGGTGAATTTAATTTTCCAATTTAATTGGTGAATTTAATTTTACATGTAATCATTACAAGATCTAATTTCATATGAATTATGAAATTAGATCTTGTAATGATTTCATGTAAAATAATGTGTAATGATGTGAATGTGTTATGAAAAAGTATTTTTTTATTTTTATTCATTCATAAAATTATGTCGCAAATTTTTATACATACACAAATGTTCATAAAGTTATAAAGTAAGGGAATTAAATTTAAAATTTAGCAAAAATGATAAAAAAAATTCATTTCAAACAATAATATTAATAGAAAAAATAAATACGTGACGACAAGAAGTCATTTTGAAAGATTACAAAATACCTCAGTTAAGTCAGTTTATTTTTATTTTGATTTACAATATAATTTGTTCCCAATATTTTGTACTAATAAGTATCTTAATTTTTATATATTATATCTGTTGTTGTTGCTAATCATAGATGGTACAATTCCAAATTGAGACTCAATCCACAAGTCCATAAATAGCCAGGAAATCTATATATATATATATATATATATATATATATATATATATATATATATATATATATATATATATATATATATATATATATATATATATATATATATATATATATACATATATATATATATATATATATATATATATATATATATATATATATATATATATATATATATATATATATATATATATATATATATATATATATATATATATATATATATGTATAAGGCAAATAAGGCAAAATATTTCTTTTACTCATTCTATAGTGAAAACGTTCAGGTACAATATGTACAATAAAAATAATGTTAAACATATTTTTATATATGTAAATCAACCAAAAGGAATATTGTCACTGCAAGAAAAATAAAGCAAGAATTTATGTATCATGTATATAGTTGTGGTGAACATAAATTTCTACACTAATCCCTGACGTTCACTTAAAAGCTTACAACCAAAATTTACCACCGAATTTTATGTCTATTTGCATCAGCTCTACCCTCCTTAATTCATGCATCTAAAGAAAGGGATATGGCCTATAAATATAGGAGCAAAAGCCACACTCACTTGCTCTATTTATAGAAATGAGATTGGCTATGTCTTCGCTTTCTTTTGCGAGGTACTTAAGAATATCCAACGCCTATTTTCACTCTCAAACAAGTAAATGCTTTTGAGTATCTGAGAAGAAGGGAAAATGATGTTTATTGAAGAGAATGGAGTTGGTGGTCTTTTTGTTTGAAAAATGTTGCTTTTGGAAGATATATAAAATATATTCGAATAGTTTTAGCAACTACATTTCACTAAAAAAGAGTTGATAACTTTATATTTACTTACATTAATTTTTCTGTTATTGTGCATATATATATTAAATTTGCCAAATTTTGTTATATGTTTTCTAAATATGTGTATCTTGAAGGCTTAAGCTAAAAGAGTCCCATTATACTACAAATATGTCCGAAAATATATTTTTATTGGGAAATTTCTTTGCTACAAATTATCCAGAAATACTTTTGGACGAATATTTGAAAACAATTTCAGAAACTTTATAATTTATTTTCTATAAATTGAAAACAAATATTTGTCTATATCATATAAAAGTGAACAAGTACTATCTTTGTTAAATAATTGTTATGATACTTTGTTTATTTACCTCATAGAGATAAATCAATCAAAGTAGTATAATTTTTAATTAAATAACAAAATAAAATGTATCTTTTATTTTATTCTCTCCGGTTGTGAAAGATTTGTACGGAGTAAGGATTTACAATTTTACTCGAAAAATATAAAGATGGACTCATTCTTAAACAAAAAAGTGAATAAACCTTCATATTTTGTCTCTTAAAATGATGTATGTTTCAAAAATATGACTTGTTATTTTTAAGACTAAAAACCATTTGCATAATTGAAATTATTTCTAGAAATTTCTTACGCTTATACACTACAAAAATGAGCTTGTTTTAAACTTTGTGATTATAATTTATTTCCTGGTATTTAAAATTTAAATATCTTATAATTTATTTTTCATTTTTAAAAGTTCCACTAATTTATTTTGAAGATTTATTAGTTATATCATGAGCTTAATATATATAGAAAAGAAAAATCTTTAACTAAATTCCATTTATTGTTATACATTTCATTAGAAATATTTTAGTAAAAATTTATTTAATCCCTTTGGTTTTTCATCATCTTACATTTTTCTTAGACAAAATTTAAAAGAAGTATTGTAAAATATTTAAACTCTTTTTGTATCATCATAATTCTTAAAAATTTTTCCTTCTTTGTTATCTAATGAAATAATGTTACTTTGTTTTTGAAATAAAATGACAAATTTTCTACATTTATTTATTTTAAAATGACGTCATTTTAAGTATATAAATGTAAGAATATAATCGTTATATTCATTTTAATAGACCTTACACATATTTTATTAACAACAAACTTAAAGAGATTTTTATAAATTTTGCACCAATTTCTTATGTAATTTTCTATTTAATTTTTCTTCATTTAATACGTTTTGATAGTTAAATTAATGTCTAATGAGTAATTTTCCACAAAGTATATTTGTTTTTTATGAATACATTCTTTAATATGATGTATGCATTAATAGAAATATATTTTACCATAAAATTAATATAAAATAAATAATATGTTTTACTCCCAAAATATTTACATATTGACACCAAAATTAATTATTAGTACCATACCATATTATTTATAAAACAAATATCATCTAAAATCTATTCCTTTACGTAAACTTCAAAGTATTTTGAAAATGAAATGATATTATTTTTACATAAATTTATTGCTTTGAAAACTAATTATCAAGAAGATTTTTCTTAATAATAGAATTTGAAGCTTCAAAATGTTTGTTGCATTTCATATATTTCATTAGAAGGGATAGTTTTACTGTAGTTTTTTCAGTTTCTGCCAGGATAAAATCTTCTAAACATCTTGTGATGACCAAGATAATACTCACTATCAGCTTGAACAATACATTTCTCATTATTAACATACACATATTTACTTTCCAAATATTTTTCCTATTATATTATTCAAAATATATTTGAGTGCCATTACTTTTATTGTTGGAAACAGAATTTTTGTTATCTGCTAAGAGTCTATACAATATTTTTGAATATTGAAGAATTTGATGATAATTATCCTTTTCTAAACATATACATGTTTAGAAAAATGCTTCAAAATTTGACATTTAAAGATTTAGAAGTTAAATTTTTTAAAAATTAAGTAATTTTAAAGCGAAGGGAGTAAAACTCACACAATTGAAAAAATACGTATTTCTTTAGGTAAATACATGATGATATATTTTTAAGAGATTACTTTAAAATACATACACCAATGAAATATCAGCATTATTTCAATCTTTATATTTGACATGAAATGCAGTATTGGTAAATATAGACATGAAACAATGTATGCTTAAATGATTTTCAGTGTATGTGATGTATGAAATATTTAAATAGAGGAAGATAAAAATAAAAATTAAAAGAGAAGAAATAAAGAGAAAAATTCATACATACGAGAGCAAATGAATTAATATTTTTACGTTTCATTAAAGGGAAGTTTCTCTTCTTTCGAAACAGAAGTGAACTATATAACTTAAATCTTTAAGAGTGAAGGAATTATCGTCATCACCACTATTGAATCCTCTTAATTAAATAGGAAAAATACTTCTGTTATAAAATATTTTATGCAAGTCATTATTGGCAATAGAACAAAAATAACAAAATAATTCCACCTAAAAAAGGTTTATTTTTAAAACTTTAAATACATAAAATAATATATTATAGTTGTTTTGTGTGCCAGATGGGCTGGCATTAAAGGGTGCGCTGCTCCATTTTTCCAACTGAACCATATTTTGATGTGGATTCCGACTTCCTCAGTACACACATGCCATAGGAACCCGTTTATAGGGTAGGCAACCATTCACCGCCCATTCATACAAGGAAAGGACAAAGATAGGATAGATAGAGAGAGAGAGAGAGAGAGAGAGAGAGAGTACATCCATGCCCGAACCGGGATTGGAACCCTGGACATTCCTAACCGCAGTGAGGCCTGCTGACCACTAGACAAGTTGGGAGGCATTACATTATAGTATTTTATCAATGTAATTAATAAAAATTTAATTTAATATTGATTTTAGATTTGATTATTTTTATACGAGACAGTATTTTTTATCAGAGAATTTTTTACTCTCAAGCTTAAATATAAATCTTCCTTTCCAATGCTTAAAAATGTTTTTTTTATATTTATTGATACAAAATTTTACTATTGATGTACGATTAACATATAAATATTTTTATATAAATTTTTAACAAAAAATGTCTTTCCTACTGCCCTAATTCTAATATTTATGAAATGTAAAAATTAAAGTCATATTAAAAGCAGCGAATTGTTCCGTTCTTATAAAGCTTTGCTCACATATGCTGAAGCATTGTATATTAATTAATGATACTTGCTTTCGTTCTTAAAATAGAATTTTATCTCATAAAAGTGAAGTATGTGTGAAATATTCATTTCGCCAAGATTATGTACTTCGTTAAGCAAATGCGAAATTTTCATGGCGTAACATTTGACGCACATTTTTAGATGTTTTCAGCATGAACAAATTCTTCGCAAAATTACCTTTTTCCCTCCTTTAATCTTGATTCATTAAAACAGATGTTCCCTTTTTTCTCGTAAGCATAAATATTAAGGAGTGATGACTACAGTTAAGAAATAAAAGTTAAAAGAAATATTCAATAATATGTATTTATACTTGGCTTGTTCGAAAATATTTTTATGATGGTTGAAAAAGTTGAATGCATCTTTTAATATCAATACATATATATTGTTTAAAAAATCAAATCCATTTTAAAAATACAATTTTTTTTTAATTTCTGTAAACAGCTCTATAAAATATATGAGTATACGATTTTTTTAGTTGAAATTAGATTTGTAATACTTTTATATTTGTAAGGAATGAAATAAGCAAACTTGAATGTATGCAAAAGGAATTAGGTGTTATTTTTTTATTTTCTTGTAAAATTAACAGTTGAGTAGGACCTTACAAATCAAAATTAGAGGTCTGAATGTATTTCATTAAGCAAATTTACAAGCGTATCTCAAAAAATAAGTAATATAAGATAAACAAGAAAGTTTTAGCCATTTTCGAGTCGCAATTAAAGGAAGTGAGAATAGGTATGCAAATTAGTGTGTGACGTTGTTGAGAAACCGGTCAGTCATAAGCAGGAATATCAGTTTTTATAAAAGCTGTTCCACCGCGCGCATTCATCAATCGTAAAACCTCTATTCCATAAGAGTTGCCGTTATTTCGGTGGGAGCAACTCCCATAGACTTAACATTACATGACGTCACAGCTAAAGTTGCGGCAATTTACACTCATAGCTCAATGACATTTCAGAATTTTTTACAGCTGTTCAGTTGAAATTTGAACATTATTTTGTTTTCGCCATATTTCATCCCAAATTGAAAATTATTAGCGTTATAAGTTGCCGAAAATCAGCAACTTTTTTGTGACTGCCAACAACTCGGGCAATTGATATCTCCAATGAGAGATTTTAAAAACGGATCAAGTTTTGTCTTCTTTTCGCCAAGCGGAAATAGTACATGAAATGGTTGTATATTTTCACTATTATTGTTATAATTCAATGTTAACGAAAAATTGTGTAGTTTTCAATTTTAAAACAGGAAATTTAGATTTCGAATAGGCATAATAATTTCAATATAAAAGAATTTAACTGCTTAAAAAATTGACTGCTAAAGAATATTTTATAATTCAAATTATTTTGTTTAACTAATTTGAAAGTATTTCAGAATATTTACACAAATGCTCTTAATAGGATATACTTTTATGTAAAAAAATGTCATGCAAAATTTTAAAATTTATAATCGAATGTATTAAAAAATATCAAAATTTAGCATTATTAAAATACTGTATATTTGTTACTTCATATTATTTTTCAATTAAACATAATATAAATTTTATGCTATTTAAAAATCTTAAAATTTAAACTTGAAATTGTGAAAAATAACCATTTTATAAAATAAGATAAGCTGATTTTTTGATTTTGCAAATATTTTTAGTTTTGATAAATACTTTCAAATATAGAATTACTTTAAAACCATATTAATATTAAATCTGTACATCTAAATGACTAAAATACTGTTAAAACATTATATTGACATGCCCTCTAATATTTCCATTAAATAGTATTCATATTAAATATTTAATTTGTTATCTGTTTTAAGAACTTAAACTTGCTTTTTAAAATTCATGAAGAAGAAAATATAAAATAATTGATAATGTCAATAATAAAATGTGTAATCAATGATATGTTTATAATTCGAAAATATTATAATGAAAGAAAATAATAAATTTAGTAAATAAATTCAGTGATATATTGAAGAACTTGTTTTATTTTACTTAATAACTTATGAAGGTAACAGAAAGGGAAACTTTTTCATACATTTATAATTTAGACAAAATATATTTTTAAAAAATTACATAAGAAAAATAATATCAAAATTTAAAAGTGAAGTAGATTCAAACAAAACAAAGAAAATCCACTTGAAATGTTCGTGTGAATTAATAAACATTTTAAAAACTCTTGACTACAAACGAAATTCTCAACTAAGAGTTTTATCAAGTAATCCTGAATTTACCGAGTAAAATATGGTAACCTAAAAAATGTTACCCGGAAAAGCGAGTAAACAGTTATTTTATTACATCAAACCTGAAAGAAATCTCAAGCATCCATTGGTCAATGAAAATTGCCGCAGCTCGAGTTGTGACGTCACGTAATGTTAAGTCTAAAGGAGTAGCTTCCACTGGAATATCATCAACTCTAATATGATAGGGTCTTAACTCGCACAATAGCGAAGAGAAATGGACGTGTCGAAGGAGTTCGTACGGTGTTGTTTGCTTTACGACTTCAAAGTGGGCTTATCAGCTGCTGCATCAAGTTGCCGAATATGTCAGGCGTTTGGTAATAGTGCTGTGAATGAAAGTACGACATGGTATTGTTTTCAAAAATTCAAGTCGGCAGACTTGTTTCTCTGTGATGAAGCTGGTGTCTGATAGACTACTCATAAAGTTATTCACAATTAGCTGCTACTACAGGCCAAAAGGTCACTGCGGAACTCGCAGCAATTGGAATGTATGCAAGAGACATTGCAACTGAAGGAGCCAGCACTTGTAATCGCAAGAATATACTGTTCTTGGTCGATAACTCAAGGCCGTGTGTAGCACGTGAGACCAAAAATACTTCATACAACAAATTGCTTGGGACACTTTGTGGCATGTTCTTTACTCACCTGAACTTGAGCCAAGAGATTAAAAATTCTTCCATATTCTGGACAATCGACTTCGAGGAAAATCCTTCTCTAGTGAGAAAGGCATGAGCCATGAATTTTCGGATTTCTTTGCGTTCAAAACCACCGAGATTTTTTACCGCAAGGGGAGATTGCACATCTGCAGACAAGCTGGCAGAATATTATGGATTCCGATGGGGATTGCTTCCAAAACAAACAACAGCCTACACTTTCTGGAGGTCATGTTCTTTTGGGTTATTAAAAATGGAAATTATTTGTTTATTTTATATAATAATATTTTTAATACACTGAATGACGTTGAAAATGCAACACCAATAAGGAGTTGCCAGAAAGTGACGAGACTCGGCAAACAGAGAAAGACAGCAATGAGCAATAAAAGGTCTATATTATGAAATGATATGCATAACACACAGCAAGAACAGGGGTTGCGTCAGTAGTTTGTAGGACTAAAGTGGACAGCGATACACAAATCAACACGTCTAGGCACAGAGTCAATGACAGTACTACGGATAGCGTCCTAAGGAATGGCTGTCCATTCCCCGTCAACCATTTATCAAGGTGCGCTTCTGAAAAAGGCAGATGTGGAGCCTGATAAAGGCGTCCAATCATATCAAAAATGTTTTTGATTGATGAGAGATCTGGCAAGCATGGTAGCCAGGGAAGCAGCTGTACACCTGGCAGGGCATATTGTCTGATGCGAGCAATGTGAGCACGGATGGTATCCTGCTGGTAAAGGGCATTTGGACACACCTTGAAGGTAGGGGAGTGTCACCGGACGCAGCACATCATCTATTGCGTCCTGCGCATTGGACTGACAAAGTGCCGTGAATGTGAACTAAAGATAACCTGGAATCGTACGCAATAGCACCCCCAAACTATGATGCCACGTTGTCGGGCAGAGGGGAGTTCCACAAATGTTGCAAGATTGGACCTATCTCTACGTCGACACCATACTCGTAGGCAGCGAATATCACTGAAAAAGCATAACTCATCTGAGAAGACGATCCAGTGCCACTCCGTCATCCACATCGCTCTAATGCGGCACCATTGTAGACGTTGGCGTCTATGCTGTTTGGCTAATGGCAGCCTTCTTAATGGACGCCATGAGCGTCGGTCCTGGCAACCAATCGACGACAAATGGTTCGGCTCGATATGGAAGCATCCAGGGTGTCTTGCACATGCTGCAGAATATCAGTAGACAAGCTTTGCTGCGCCATCACCGTCTTCCGTCAGAAGCGTCATTCCAAGCACGCTGACGTCACTCTGGCTACACCAGTACTCAAGAAAAGTTACACATTCCTTGTTTCAGCCATCTTCACCACAGGTGGTACACTGTGGACGCGTACATATGTTTGTCAGCTGCAATTTGCCGTAAGGACCAACCTGACCTTCTTAATCCGATCACCATTCCCCCTCGTAAACTCGTCAGTTTGATGCAACTGACTTCATTAACGATGG
Organism: Latrodectus hesperus; assembly: GCA_037975125.1. Taxonomy (NCBI): domain Eukaryota; kingdom Metazoa; phylum Arthropoda; class Arachnida; order Araneae; family Theridiidae; genus Latrodectus; species Latrodectus hesperus. The sequence goes on from CM075858.1 coordinate 32,843,301, forward strand.
CCTGGCGTTCTTTGCAATTACAGGTGTCGTTTAGGACAAGAACAAACTTACAACGATTATTTTCCAAGCAAAAATAACGGCTCGTATATTGCCTAATCTTCTAGTTCCTTACCTTATATTTTATTCTATGTGCAGTGGACTGCGCATTACACATCATTTGCATAACTCAGTAAGGTGCGTCTATTCTGAAATTTGCATAATTTTCTGTTCACTCATTCTTTGTGGTCATTTTCAATGTCGAGCAGTGTATTATAAATTATTTTTAAAAGGGAATTTTAAACTTAAATATGCTTAAAATATAACATCACTACTTGGTCTTCTTTTTCTCTGACAGAATATGTCAAGCAATCTGTTGGCACATATATTTTGTCTAAAGATACCAAATTACGAAGATCTGTTTACAGCCCTTTTGATGGATGTTTTAGTATTCATGTATTATTTTAAGAATGTTTGTTCAAGCAATAAACTGTTTAATTTGTAAAATTTCACAGACTTTACAAATCAAATAAATATATACTGAAAATATGCTGGATTTTGAGAAATAATTAAAATCATGACTTATTCCTGATACGTTAAGCATTTCAAATTTTGTATTTTAGCTTTTGCTCTATATTAAACTTAGGCTTTTTTTACACTTACTACAAAAACGAATTCACAAGCAAAAATGATCTATCATATTGTTCTCGTAACATTTAAATTAAGAATTTTTTTAATATTAAGGGAAATTGAGTGGATAATATTAGATTAAATAAGACCTAAGGAAAATTAAATTTTCTTTTTAAAATAAAAGTATTGTAAATTTGCTAGTTCTCTATAAAAATAATAATCGTTAAAAAATCTATGTGAAAATTGCATTAAACTTTTTCACAAACTGTTATATAAGTAAATTGCATTAACATTAATTTGTGTATTATTAATCATTGCTTAACAGAACACTTACAGAAACATTTGCAACATTATTAAGAAGCTACATATAAAGGAAAATTTTAAGAAGAGTAATTTTCATTCAAGAAATAATACATTTAGTAAGTATTGATTTTTATCAGCAATGGATTTTAAAACATTATTTTTTATTCAACTCCTTCGATAAATATAATAATAAAATATATCGATTTTTCATGGTAAATTACATTTTGTGTTAAAAAAAGTAATAATTTATATTTAAAAAAATCTCCAGTCACTTAATAAAATTAAATTTGTTAGCTTTTTAATGAAAAAAAAACTTATAAGTATCCTTGTAGATTCTTTGGCCTCATAAGCAGCGAAAGCTTTTAAGACACTTTTTAAATATCTAACTTTATGACCTTGTATTAGCATCTTGTCAGCATAACTATTCTTGAATTTTTTACAAATATTTTACCTTCCCTCTCTGTTATATTTTGTCACTTCACAAACATCGAAGAAATGTTATTTTTTTCAAGCACCACTGTCTTGTAATGAAACTTTATTAAGTTTTTTCTTCTTTTTTTATTGTTGAACATGTTTCTAAAATAAAAGGAAGTAAAACTCAGTTCGAAAGGGCTTTTTAGATTAATTTCAAAAATAAAATGAAAACTAAATGAAATAAAAAATTTCTAAGAAAAAGTATTACCCAAGATTCTAATTATGAATGGCATAAAATAGTGTTCAGAATGAAATAAAAAAAATGACTAACGTAAATGAAAAACGAATTTGAAAAGAGATACTCTACTAGTAATACAACATTTGTTGAGTTTCATTTAGAAATGAAAGTATTTTTAATTACGTTCGATATTTATTAGGGGTCAAAGTTAATTCTAATGGTTATTTTTTTAAATTATTTGACATTATACAGTAATATATTCAAAAATTCAGTGCAAATGAATGAAAAATTTACAATTATTATGAACTAGATTATATTATTGTCACAAATGCTTGAGGAAGTTCAGATGTTTTAAACTATTGCTCACTTCAATTAGAAACCAAAATCGATAAAGAGGCATAATGTACTAATATATACTATTTTGTTTTGTAAATTGTTGTAGATTAATTTGAAAATTTGTGAAAAAAAATTATATTCTTTGTCAAACTGAAACAGCCAGTTGATACATTTTTCTGTTTCTGTATATTTTTAAAAAATTTCTCTCCGATCAACTTTGATAAAAACTCTGTCTTTAACTATCATTCTAGTATGATAGTGGAATACTGATAATGATATTATATAAAAATGATGACATCATGTTTAGAAATTTATGATAGCATTAATATCATTAGTAAGTTCAAAACTAAAATAGATAACTACATTGTTTTAAAATTTGATAAAGAATAATAATGAAATGGGACTTATATATTATAATATTAAACATACTTTATAGGAAAAAAATATGTGGTCAAGGTTTGAATTTTTTAATAAATTTTTTCAAAACATAGAATGTAAAAGTCAAGCTGATAACCTATATTTTTCCTTAAAAAGTTAAAAAAAATTTTAATTTATTTTCCAATTTTTAAATTATTAATTTAAAACATAAATGCATCAAAAATAAACTTCGTTAAAAATTGTATAACATAAGTGCAGTCACTAAACTGCAACATTTGGATCTAAAGCACAAAATTTAGCGCCTGTTTCTTTTTTCTGCAAAATTTATCGGCGAAATATGACATACATTGTTGTTGTTACTTATGACACTTGGACAAGCCAAGCTCGCTATGCCTTGGCTATGCGAATTTAAGTCAGTTGGGTGCGTCTTCCGTTTTATTCAAAGCACCACGAAGGTGAAAGTAAGACTTAGCTCTCCAAATATTCCGATACATGGTGTCACCAGAGGATCCCCTCCCACAATTTTGGCATTGATCTGAAGAGGGAGGAAGTTTTCTTCAGACCATTGCACCCATGGTAAATGCTCAATGACCGACCACAGGACTTTCGATTCCTCAGATTTAAAGAGCACGTATATCGCATGTACTCGGTGGGTCTTTGGCGGCATTGGAAATCGAACCCCACCCTTCCGAATGGTAGGCCAATACCCTAACTATTAGGCTACCTCAGCCTATGAGATTTGCAACTTACTATATTGATAATTTCAAACGGTAATAGCGAATATTAATCTGACATATATCCCCATCGAAGCCTAAGAAACGGACTAGATCACAACCACTGTTGAATGTTGTAACTTGTTGTATGTCGCAACCATTGTTGTTGTATGTTGCGTTTCTGCATTCTGGATGCACGTATGTTGAAATAGATGGTTGGGAATTTTCTGGGTTTTCTCCCTGGCGATACTTGTATACGACCCACTGTCATGGAAAAGTCCTTCCATAAGGCAATTTCTTCAGTGGATACTAAAAGACTAAGTTATATAAAAGTTCCTTTGTGGTAGTTAGGTTATATACTATATGATTTAAGCGGTTTAAATGATGACATATTAACTTCATTTATTTGAATGAAAAAGGCCTCCAAAAATAAAAATGCGTTCAAAAAAATTTTGCCAGTTTTAAAACTGCTTAAAGATTGAAATGAGTAGACTAAAAGTAAATATATTTATCAAAAGATAATCAGCAAAAATTATTTGATTTAATAGGCTTTTTAAAGCAAATTATATAAAATTATTGTTTAAAATAATCAGTGAGAAACCACTCAAAAGAATAAATGTTTGTATATTAATAACAAGAAATATGGAAACAAATATATTTTCTTAATTACTGTAGTAACCGTAATTTCTTAATTACAGTAATAATTAAATCATAACTCATCACACACCATTCGACGAATTCAAAAAGCTAAATTTCATCAAACTTTTTGAATCATCAAACTGTGATCCATTTTTTTCGTAATATTTTTCAAGAAAAGTTTAATTCTAGAAAAATAAACCAAAAAATTGGAGTTTGGAGAGTATAAATGAAAAGAACAAAATCATAATCTATATAAAACAGGACATGAAATCACGAAAAAATATTCTAAAAAAGAAAAAACAAACAAATTTAAACATAAGAAATGATAAAATCATTTTGAATATTTATTAGATAATTATTCCGAATTAAATATTATGCTAAATATAAAAATTGTTTCCGAGAAACAGCTGTTTCATCAAAGATTGAGCACATATATCAAAGAAAAAACGTTTTAATACCGTAATTTTTATTGTGTGTATGAAAAAGAAAAACTCATAGCAGAAAATTTCTGATAGCAAATAATTTGAAAAGTTTAACAACATCATAATTTCAGTTTAATGATTTTTTATGTTCATTTTATTTAATTCTGAACAATTCAAAAACATATTGACAAAGGCATTTCACAATTAGTTTAGATTTCTATGCATTGGGAAGCAGCCTTAAATTTAATACTAGATAAGTAACTAAATCGGTGACCTTGTAAAAAGTACATATAATTTTAAAATACTGATGAATTTAAAGTATCTAGAAAAACAGAAAATGTTATTTGGTATATAATACTTGTTATAATCATCGAACTGTAATAAAGAAATTTCATCACAAAAGAGAAACATTATTTGATACATTCTACGATATATAACACTTATTTAACTTAAACAGGTAATTTAAATGCATGCATACAACAATAGATTGTAAAACCAGAATTAGGCTTCAAAGAATCCAATCAAAGTGCGAATATAAGCGTCTTTGTTCAGTAAAAGCATAATAAAGTGGAATTTAGAGTTCTAATACGTAAATTTCTTCAATTCCGTAGTATAAATGAGCAACTCTTCCAATCAAATTCGGAAATACTTCACATTATTTCATTTAAATTTGCTTAAAATTATTTTACTTTAGAACCTGTAAAAATAGTTCCAATGTATTATTTTTTATTAAATAAAATTTATTTTTCATTTTTCCAAAATAGTGAATAACATTAAGTATTATTATTTACATAATTAAAACATGCTTTTTAAATTAATTTTTACATGGATAATCTATTTCATGTTTAAATTAATTTCACTTAGAGAATAATTTTCCTAATTTTCTTTTCATTTTCATTTTTGATAATTTTCAAGTTCAAAAGAAAATCTGAGCATAAGAAATGAAATACATACTAGGAAAACACCGATCTATTGGTAAACTTTTTAAAAATATTCTTACTTATTTTTATAACAAATCCCATTTTGAAGATATTATTTCTTAGATGTTACACCTCCATCAATATTAATAGCCATTTCGCATCTTATATAATAGAATTAAGGTAAAAATCTTAACAGAAAAAATCATTGTGAAAAATATTGTTCATTCAGATTAAAAATTTTATCAGGCTATTCAATTCACTTTTATTAATAGCTAAACTTTTTAATAAAAATAAAATTAAATAAATTCTGCAATTGTTACATTTCATGTAATAATAGTAATAAATTTTATTAAAATATGTATTATGTGTATTATAATGTAGTATGTGCCGACCGAAGGCTGAGTGGTTAGTGTTCCTGATGGAACTGGGGCTCCAGGTTCGATTCCCGGTTCGGGCATGGAAGTTACTTTCTTTCTCTGTTCTGTCTGTGTTTCTCTGTCCTTTCTTCTGCTATGATCTATGAATGTGGCCCACCCTATAAATGGGTTTGTGGTGGTATGGCTCGAGCAACGCTACTCGCCTCCGTGACTTGGTTCACAGGTGCCCGCAGGGTAACGACAAAAGAGCAGTTTCTGCCCTTAACGCCTAAAAAAATAACGTAATATCTCGTAACATTAACAGTTTCTGCCCTTGTTATGGCGTAGGGCTCGTCACCCTCCGTTGCAAAAAAATAACGTAGTATCTCGTAACATTAACAATAAGAATAACCACTTTGGGGATGTAAAAATCGATCGTCAGTTATCGAATACTAACACTTAAAATATTAAGCATAAAAATATTCTTATTTTTATAACAAAAGTATATTTCCTTATAAATGTATTGAAGTTCATTTTTCAGATATATTAAAAACAGTAGTACAGAAAAAATTATCATTTTAATCGTTTCATAAAATGTTTTTCTTTCTATTATCAAATTTTTAACGAAATTTAAAATAAAGAAAATATTTTAGCAATCATAATAATAAGAATTGCATGTAATATATATATATATATATATGTGTGTGTGTGTGTGTGTGTGTGTGTGTGTGTGTGTGTGTGTGTGTGTGTGTGTGTGTGTGTGTGTGTGTGTGTGTGTGTGTTATATTTAAAATACAAACGTGTAGTTTTACAAAAAATATTTCTGTTGCAAATGTTCAAGTAAAATTGATTTTGTCAGAATTAAGTACTAAATTTTTATTTCTCGTTTCCATTTTGAATTGACAGGTCATCTTGAAGTTTTCAGACTTCTCATTTCCAATAGCTATTCCGCATCGAATAAAGTATTGTAAGTTTAGACAGGCAATCTCACACTTCCTCAATACTTCGAAAATCGTCTGTCAGAGCTTGATGCATGCCCCAATTCTTCAAAATCCCAATTTTTTTTCGCCTTTAGCACTGTTTTTTATCAAGTAATTCTTTTTCTTCTTCCTCTGAACTTACTTCAGAGCATCAAAGATTTACATATGTTATCCTTATTTTCTTGCTATTTCTAGGCTCCAAACATTTGTTATGTGACTTTTTTTGATCTGAAACACATTTCTTTGATATTATAGGAATTTGAATAGGCATAGAACCGATGGATATTCTGATTTTAAATTTGAATTTTAAAGTAATGGTGTCAGTTTTACATAATAAAATGGCACAAGCTTTATTTAAATTTTAAAACCTCAACTCTTGGTGAAAAATGTTAAATTAGAAATTTCTGTAATTTTCTGATGATGTGTTACTCTTTTTAATTTAAAAATAACTATTCAATTCTTTCAAAAGCAAAAACTTTTATTTTATTTTTATATAGAAAAATGATACACAAAAATGCAATATGTAAGTGATTAAAATTAAACTACTAAAGTGGAATTTTTCAAATATTTTAAAAATTCTAAATTTCTGTTATTTGTGCATGAATACATTTATTTTTCTTAATAATTAACTTTTATTTATATTAATTTTTTTAATAACATTTTCATGAAATATAATCAATGTCTGTAAACTAGTAAAGATTCGAAAAAGTGCGAAATCAATTTATATTTAAATAGAAACTTTAGTAAAAACAATAAAAATAATATACAGCAGAATTAAGTTCGTTCCCATGAAACATTTTCATTTTAGATCTTTTATTTGAGATTATAGGAGTTTTTAAAGATCAAAAATTAAAATTTAAAAAACAAATTCAAAGGCTAAATTAAAAAAAATATTAATTCAAAATATTAGCATTTAAAAAACTATTAATTATTATAATGTTTCTCCATTATTTTATTTAAATAACTTTTTCTTACATGAGCCTTATTATTATGAGCAAATAAAATTAAGTTTTAATAAAATGATTTTTCATTTATTTCTATTGCAAGAATTTGTTCCATTATACGCATAATAAAACTAATAAATATATATATATATATATATATATATATATATATATATATATATATATATATATATATATATATATATATACATATATAAATTTCGTGTCACGATGTATGTTCCCAATAAACTCCGAAACTACTGAACGGATTTTGATAAAATTTTGTAACCATTTATAATATAGTCCAACTTAAAAGATAGAATAGTTTTTATCTCTTAATTATTATTTTCAATATTTATTTTACGACATTAATGTTTATTTATTGTTTAGTTCTGTAAGTTCCTAATAGATGGCGGTTTAGCATCTAAGAGTTGCACAGGTATTCGGCAGATGGCGACGTGTTTATTTTTCTGGATTATACATCTTCGAGAAAATTAACGTGCGCGCGCAGTCGCTTGGTTAAATATAGAATTTGCATATATTTTTATTATTATACTTTCATGATGTACATATATTTTAATATATTTTTTCATATATTTTCATGATACATATATTTTCATGATGTATAATCATACTATAACAATTTTTTGTGAATCACTTTCATAATTATACTTGGTATTGTTTGGTACTTATTGTGCGTGTTCAGTTTGAATATTTTTAATATTATAAATAGTAAAATAAAATTTTATTTATTGCTGTTTTTCTCTACTAATTTTCATACCACCTCCAAAACGTGTAAGTATTTCTTGACAGCCTTATATTTTTTTATTTTTATTTTATAATTTGATAATTATTAATTTATTCAGTAGAACATTTTGATCTAATTTATTTATTCAAATGATAAATTCTTTTAATTTTTTCATTTCAGTATAATACCGCGGAAAAATTTTTTAGTTTTAATAATTAAAAATTGAAAAAATAATAGTTCGATTTCAATGTTATCTACCTCATTTATAACAATTTATTTTTAGATGTTTTTAATTTATATAGTATATTTTATAAGTAAGTCACTGATTACTAACTATAATTTAATATAAGATGAATAAAATGTAAATTCAGAAAGTATGTGTTGATTTGTGCTTAATTTCAAAATTTCGATACTTTACCTATTACTTTTAAATTTTTGCGAAACGTTTTATTTTTAATCTCATATGAATGAATCTATTTTAATTTTTTTTAGAAAATATTAATTTGATTGTACCCAAGAATTAGTAAAAAATTGATTCAATGTATTATAAAAACTCAGGCCACTGCTACGCGTGGCTGGGTCAGCTTGTATATATATATATATATATATATATATATACATATATATACATATATATATATATATATATATATATATATATATATATATATATATATATATATATATATATATATATATATATATATATATATATATATATATATATATAATTCAATAACATTCGTTTAACCTTTTCTATGAATTTTTAAAAGATTAAAATTAACGCTGTATTTAATTTAAATATTTAAAAGTAAAACAAATTTAATTATGATCAGAGTTCTAATTATAGTAACAAAATACTTAACTTATAACTTTAACTCATAATTTTCGCTTAAGTGATACAAGTATTTTGCAAGAAAATAACTTAAATACTCTTTTGTATAGATAATAATTAAATTCCTATTAAAATATTTTGTAAATAATGTAGTTGTAAATCAAATATATTAAAATGAGGTGGAAAATTGTATAATTTACTTAAATAATATGCAGAATATAATCTTGTATAGTATTTAACAAAATTACTTTATCATTTAGATAAAATACTTTTAAATTGATTTAAGCAACCTTTTTTTCCTTTGCTCATCAGCAATTTTCTTAGTTTTTCTCTGAGTAATTTACTTCCGAGAAGTTAATGAAATGGTCCTATTTGTTTCCGTAAATGAGAAAACTTTCTACAAGGATATATTTTCGGAAATTTTCGGTTGGATAACTTTAAAAAAATGACTGAATGCTTTTCATTAATCAAGTAAATAATAATTTAAAAGTGAAGGATCTAGATACCAGACATTTTATTAAAACTAATGACGATAATTTTAGTATATCATCTATTAATGAAGATTGTTAATGACTTGTCAAAATATATAGTATCAAAATATATAGTCAAAATGAAAGAGTGAGAGCATTCTTCTTTTAATTTAAAAGAAATTAATAATTAAATGCATCTATTATATGGAAGATTTACGAAAATTCACAATATTACCTATACATAATAGGCAAAGACAGAGTATATCTAACAGCATAACAAATCACTGGAATATTCAGTGACATTGGCATATATATCTGCTTTAATACTAGTAAGGATACTTTTAATGCAAATTTGCTCCATTTCTTTGAATACTAACAGATATATTTTTAATACTATAGTTCTAAAATTCAATTAAAATATTAAATTGATATTATTTCGATTTTTTTCCCAATTCACATACAAATAAACTTGTACAAATGATGGTATATACAAGTACAAATATACATTTCAAAATATAAAAAATCTTAAAGCAATAAGAAAAATTTAAATTTTGAATTTGCATATAATTTTTTTAGTTATTATATTTAATTATAATTTTCATAATTTTAATTATTTAATTATAATTAAATAATAAATAAAAAATAATTAATAAATAAATTAATTAATAATAATATATTAATTACAGTAAAATATCGTTGTAAAGTGTATTATTATCTTCACATTTTTTTTAACTATTAGATATTCTAGAAATTTTACATTGACAGTTATTATTACATTATATTAATAACAAAATTAAGCATCACATATCAATCCCAACGTCAATTGCCTACTGGATTCATAAATAAAAAATAAATGCTAATATTAAATTAAAAGATACTTTTTTCATGAGGCTATGGAATTGACTCTCCTATTATCTCCCATATCAGATGACTATAGTTATATTTTTTTAATTTACTTCATTGTTATATCTTTTAGTTTTACATTAACCATTTCATGAATCGAAGGATTTCAAGTTAAAACATTATACACTGATAATCACGAACACACAAAACACAAATTATATTATTTTGTGTGTTTCTCTATGCAAATTAATATTTTATAACATTTCACGAATTCCTGTAAGGCATTGTGTAAAAAAAATTTAAAAATTGATAGTAATTCCACTTTTTTTATCTAATTTTCTGGTGAATTTTAAGAAAATTACTAAATTGTTTTTTTTAAATAATCGTAGAAAAGAATGTGACTCAATTTTAAAGAAAACCTCTTCCATTCTAATTTTTTAATGATATTTTTAATGCAGAGGTATATGAGATTTTTAAACATAACTCTTCATGTAAAAATAAAATTAATTTTAAGTATAGTTGTGAGAAAAATTATTTGGGACTTATGAATATGCCTCCATTAATCATTTTCAGATTATTCTACATATGCATCTAATTTATTTTAAGATTTAAACATTATTTTAGCAACAGCACGGTATTTTTCAATCCTAGTAAAAAATTTTCTCTTAGCATAGATTTAATACAACATAAATATTATAGCTAAAAAAACTTTTTTTACAAAAATTTTTAATAGTGATTAATAAATTATTACATTGGAGATTACCACGATTTCAAGTTCAGCAATTGAGTTTTCCTTGTGGTTTTCTTCAAAAAACGATCAATTATGCCTTGTAGAAAACAGCGATCTATTTTTGATCAAGTATCCGAGTTCGACAGAGGAAGGATAGCTATCTACCGATATTGTGGATTATCTTTCAGAGAATTCGGTAGTCGTGTCGGACGTAAGCAAATAACTGTAATTCGGATATGAAATCGTTGGATGCAGGAGGGTACGACGGACCGACGCGTGTTCGATTGTATCCACCTCAGTGCACCACTTCACTTGATGACGTGCAAATTGTGCGCATAGCAGTGACGAATCGCTCAGACACATCACAAATCATAGCACAGCACATTTACTCTGTTACGCATCATCCAGTGTCTGCACGTACCATTAGACACCGTTTACAGCGGAGTGATCTATGCGCAAGACGTCTATTGCTTCGTCTATCTTTGATACAGAGCTACAGACATCTCCACCGCCGATGGTGCAACGAAAGAAGGATGTAGATGGTAGAATGGAATGAAATTTTCTTTAGTGACGGGTCACACTTCTGTCAGCAATACCACGATGGTTGCATTATAGTCTGGAGACAACGTGGAGAGAGGATGCTTAACATCTGCGTTATGCACCACCTCACAAGTCCTGCACTGAGTATTGTGTTATGGGACGGTATCGGATATTACTCTTGCACTTTTCTAGTACACATTGCTGGTACTTTACACTGCCAGCACTACATCTCTGAGGTGTTGGAGCCGTCTCTCAATCCTTACTATCAGGGCTTGATTGCAGCCATATTTTAACAGGATAATCCGTGACCACTCGCCGCACGCACTGCCCAAAGGTTCTTCGTTAATCGCCAGATTGAATTGTTTCCCTGGGTGGTTAGCTCTCTGGATCATTCTCCCAAAGTAAACATGTGGTCCATGGTTTGACCCAGATTACATCCCCAGCTTCTACACCATTACAACTTTGGCAACGTGCGGAAGCTGCTTGGTCTTCTGTACCCCTAGAACACATCCAAAGTCTTTTTGAATCAATACCAAGCCGTGTGGCAGCAGTGTTCTCTAACAATGGCGGTTAAGCTGGCTACTGATTTTTGCACGAACCACACTTAACAGAAGTCTATAAATTTAATCATTTGACTCTTGGTCAACATGTTATCTACAAAATAAATTTTGTCATGATATTTCTTGCGCCTTTCTTGGTATTGCAACTTGGGTGAGCTGCAGTGTATTATTGAAAGACTTTATTTACAAATATTACAATATTTTAAAATTCTGAGAGTTATTACTTTTCTTACGCAGTTTATTAAGATGCTTGTATTTTGCAAGTTCATTTACATACAACATTTCGGTTATAATTGCGCATCTAACAATTTTTAATGATATTAAATATTTGATAATTTGAAATAAAATGCCTATTTGTTCAATCTTAATATTTAAAACATTTTACTAATCTCAATCAAAACTTTGAAGAATTGTTATAGAAATCTTTCACAACTGTTGATAAAACTTAAATGCCATACTTCCTATTAAAATTAATTTTAAATAACAAATTCATTCTTCCCAAAAAGTATTTTATGACAATTTAATAATTTACCTGGAAAATTGCTTTTTTTATTTAAAATCAATGCAAGTTTTACTAATTAAAATTAAATAAGAAGATTTAAATCAAACAAAACCAGTTTCTCATATTAGATACTTTGTTCGGTTGAAAATCATATTTATTTGACTTATGGTTTTGATACAGAGTATTTAACATAATATTTATTAAAGTAGTAGTTTACTTAATTTACAACTAAATAAAAATCAATCAGTAAAATATATAATATTAATTCTATTTTGAATGACATTCTATTTTGAATACTATTTTGACTATGTTTACAGTTTTAAATTATTATATCAAATACTGGTAAAAATGTAGAATTTTTTTTAAATTTTACTTTAAATTAATATAGCATTTCTTAATTTTATTATTTTACCAAAAAAATAATGAACTTGTCAATGTTTTCTGAATGCACTCTTTTAAAATACAGCAATGCATTCAAAATTTTGTGAACACTGTATAAATCTACTCCTAATATTAATATTACAATACATCCAAACTAAAAATATATTCTATAAGAATTTCTAAACTATTTTCTTTCTCTAAGCTGCAAATATATTTCGTATTAAAGAAATATTGAAGAAAAATGTTAAAATGTTTTGTTATAGTTAAGAGTTGTGTTGTCCTTTAGAAATTTTTAAAAAATAAATCTCGGTTCCGCTTTAAATCGACGTCCAATTCCGAAGCTTTTGACAGAATTCTTTTTTCTTCTTCATTGCACAGTAAGGAAACTTTTACAATAGTTGATTCTGTATGCGAATGAAGATCTGCACACAGTCTAAGATAATCCCGTATTTCTTCAATATTTCTTAGAACTCTAGTGTCAGAATTTGATGTATATCTCAATTCTTCAAAATCTTGGAAGTTCTTGTCTAAAACATCGTATTTGAGAAACTCCTTTTTATGCTCCGTTGAGCTTGCATTATTCAAGATTCATACAGGAGATCCATATTTTATACAGTTTTCTCCATATTTGTTATGCGAAATAATATTGTAAATGTGATTTTTCATCAACGAGGATGGAATTTTTATCTAAGATATTTTTGAAATGTTAATATGAGATTAAACTATTCAAATTTGTTATTAAAATGTTCATAAAGATGCTTACCTTCATTTATAAAAAATTATATTTTAATAGATAATAATCATTTAAATAAATAATTTTCATAATATCAATGTGAAACACATATTGTAGTTTGAATAACCTACAATTTATGTATTATTCCCAAAAACGAAAAAAAAATTAGAAGAATAAATTTTCTATTTACTTAAAACAGGTGTGTTAAAAATTTATAAACCACTCTACAGCCTTTACAAATTTATCCTTTTAGATCTATGTCAAAATGGAGGGAGTGGATCCTTTGGTGGTGGCATCTATCGGAGGAGTTTAGAGCAAAGTTGAACTTTCACCTTTGCTGTGCTCTGGTCGAACGAAAGATGAGCCATACTGACTTAAAATCGCATAGCCAACAGCATAGTGAACTTAGCTTGTCCAAATTCCGTAAATTACAACAACACAAATTCATTGTTTTTATATATTTGAGCACATAAATGCATAAGGAACATATGTGTCGAGAACTTTAGTAAACATTCATGAAAAGGATGTTTTAAATTTCATTACCATGAATGTTTTTTATAAATATAAATTTTAAGACTTCAAATATCTGTTTAATTTTGGAGATAATATAACAATTTTATTCGCTCTTTTATTTGCTGTATTTAAATATGCATAATTTATAACAAAATATTTTATTAGGATAAAATATTCAAATTTTTATAACATTTATGATGAATCTTTTGATGCAAACATTGTTCTGGACTAAAAATATTACTTTTTCTGTCTAAAAATATTATTTTTCATTTTTAAAATGGGAGAAATTAAATCAATCATTAATATTGCAATTGATTAAATTATTATTAAAAATTTTTATAAAATCATGAAATATTCATTTTGATTGTTAATTCCAGTAAGTATTTGGTATTCATTAAAATTTTTTACCCTTAAGTATTTTATATAGACTTTATTACGTATAATTACAAACAGGATAAGAATATTATAAGTAAGTACTCCTGAACTTCACAATTTAAGGCAACATTTCATCATATAATCAAAAAATCTTAGAAAGAATGTGAAAACTACTTTACTTTAAAAACAATTCTTTACGCAAATGCTGATTCGAATTTAAAAACATAAAAACTATTGAGCAAATGTTTCTTGGAATATAAAGGAAATAAAACGTAAAAGTCATGTATGTGCATAGTGAATTTTCTTATTGTAATAATTCTTCAATACATGTTCGTGAATCATATATAAAAATAATACCTATTGTTGGTAATACAGCATAACAGAAAATTTTATTTTACCTTTTACTGTATTATCATCAATATTTAACAAATAATAAAAAAGATGATATATATTGCTATATATAAGTCTAAATTAAAAACTATTTTGGTTTAAGAAATAGTGATAAAGTTTTAAAAACTATTGAGTTTTAACAGTTAGAAATTAATGAATTAAAAATACTAAAAGAGATGATTCAAAAATATTGTGGTCATAATTCTTACAAAAAAAATTTAAAAAATTTATGTATGTAAACAATCAAATTCATCTTTATATTACACGTTGTTTTTGTGTTAGAGATTTTGGTACGCATTTTCCTTTTTATTGGTTACAAATTAAAACATGCATGTTAAATAACTGAATATAATTGTTTGATAGAAGAACTTTTATATGAAATAATGTGTTCTTATAATTTCACATAAATTTATTGTAAAGCTTAAAGGAATGTTGTTGTCACACTCAAATACATTTTAAAAAATATTCATTTAAAATTATCCTCTTTAAGTTTAATAATAATAATACACATATTTTATTAAGAACATAGTTGAAAACTTAAACATTAGAATTGCAATATAAATAAAAAAAGTCAGTATAAATAAGCTGTAGATTAAATTAATAATGTGAATACTATTCAAATAAAATGTTAATTTCTATGTTCTACCTTAATTAATAAAATATTTCAAATATTTTTTTCAATATATATTAAATTTCATTCCCAAAAACCTTCAGTATTACAAAAAATGAGACTAAAATTACTATTGCTAATTAGAATATTCTTAAGATGTTTATCGTCAAAAAACAAAATACTTAAAATGATTGCTCATTAGCAAAACTTAAAATTTAAGTAACCATGAAAGAAATCTAACAGTGTATCATTAATTAAGACTTTACTGGTGAAAGATATTTTTGATATAGTATGTAATCCTCATGTCAAAGTGCCTATAATTAGTTACTAAATGTAGATACTGCTGCTTATTAAATGTATTTATGATTTCTTTAAAATAAAAATGAGATTTATGGAATTTTGGATTAATTTTATAATTAAAAATTTCATTAAAAATTCATCATTTTCTCTACATAATAGTTGTGCATAATTGCACATTTCTCTTCAAAAACTGCCTTATAAATTTATTTAAGTTATTCAGGTAATAAATACATTACACAGAAAATAAATATATACATAGAGATTATAAATACATTATGCAAATATATAATACAGATAATGAATAACGTATTTGCAAAAAATAAATAAATAAATAAATTTATATCATGCTTGCTTTGTAAAATAATTTCTAATATTGGAAATTACAAGAATTAATTTTTTTTTCGTTTTTTTTATTGTAAATAAATTACGCGCAAGAAAATAATTAATTTTTAAATATATTCAGATTCTAATATGTTTTCAAAAATGAAAATCCATTTGAGGTTGTGTGGCTCAGTTTTACTGTACGGTCACCCTTGGCGCGTATTTTTTTGAAGCCAAATTTGGCGAACAGAGCCTTATTTTTGTGTCATGTGATTCTCGCGAGATGCTCGTCATACAGATGAAGACCAATAAGAATTAAGGTGAAAATTCAGTTTTAACAACTCTAGTGTTTATGTCATCACGATGAAATTTAAAACATTTTGTTCCATTTCAGTATTTTACTAGAAATTTTTGCGAGTTAACTTCGTAAGATTTTTTAGTGTGTTTTACAATTTGCTTGACAGTTTGGATAGTTAAATTCCAGGTTGTATTGCTCTTTTTCATTAATTTAAAAATTTAAATTGGATTTAAAGTTACTGTTTAAAATTGTGTCGATACATTCTTTCTTTAGTTTATGTATATGCCATTCTTATAATTTGTATTATTACTTTAAATACTATATAATTTGTATATACATTTTTAAAATTATTGTTTCTGTATTTATTTTCTTAAAGATATTCTATTTAACAGTTTAATTTGTACTTAATAATTTATATTTATTCTTTTCCGAATGTTGCTTTATTTTTTATTGTTATTCATGTTCGGATTCTTCTGGAATTTTCGTTAGAATTCGTAATCTGATTTTCTTAAAACCGATATTTACTTTTTCGAAGTTCCCATATTTTTCTTATTCGCATTCGTTTCCGAAGTAATTTTTTTTCAGCTCCCTCGTTCTTTTCGAAATATTTTTGTGAATCAAAATATTTTATCGAAATCAAAATATTTATTCGAAATATTTTTGTGTTTTGTTTTAATCAAAACATTTTATGGATAATTTAATATAACATTATTGTTTTACCATTGATGTTTGAAATCTATAAATTTGCGTTTTTTGTTAATTTTGTAAAATTACTTGAGTATATTGATAGATACCAATAATGTATGAACTATTTGTCACGATTTCAGCCATTTTTTCCTCCCGCCGTTTTTCCCGATCGGAAATTCGGCATAATATGACGTCATTCGGCCTTGGCGACTTTTTGAAAATTTCGCCAAGGGTGACCGTACAGTAAATTTTAACCAGAAATACTTAAGTTTCTATCATTTTCTGTAATTGTTTAAATCATCCCAAATCGATTCATTGCGACATATAAATTTACAAATAACACCAGCGTCATTTCTTCTACATATTCAAAGCTTGTTACTATTTCTCCAGATTATTGGAATTAAAAATTCTTTTCCCTCCAATAGTTTATTATGTTTCAATTTAATGACAGATAAATAGCATCGTTTAATAAAATGAATAAATTACAAGTAAATAAATAATTAAAGCACTGAAAAGAAAAAAAACTTTATTTACTTGTCAGTAGACGTTTGTTTAAAATTGTCTGAGGGCTCCAAAATCTCCGAGACTTGCACCAACTGTTTTGCTGAATAAGCTATGCCAGAACACATCCTTGAGTGCCTGGAGCTATACAAGTAAGACTTATATGACAATCATTAGATGGTGCAAGATGTTTAGGGGTGTTTAACGTTATGGGCCTGGTCTAGCGCTTTTGGCCAAAAGGGATATGCAACAACAACAATACTTGCATTTAGTTTAACAACTTTTGCAACCATTTTATTGGTATTGAATTAATACTTACATTCATATTACCCATGCTGAAATAAAAACAATTATTATAAATATTAAAGAAGGTTTTCTAAAATCAATGAAATTTGCTTACTCAAAAATAAGAAATTGAAATTCAAAGTTAACATTTTTGTTTCTGTACATAAAAGTGCAATAATTAATTTTTTAATTGTTGTGATATATTATTTATAACATTTTTTAATAATTTCAGTTTTTTACTTTAACACTAATAGAGTTGATATTTTATATAAGTTAATATTTTTCAAAAGAATAATTTTCAAAATATGTATTTTTCAATGATATTTTTCAAAAGAATATATAATTGAATTTTTATATTACTTATTTTGATTCCTGTCTTATAGCTCACATTACCATAATTAAAGTATTGATAACATTCAAAATTTATAACTTGAAATGATATGATAGCTGCAATTCTATGATTTATTATCTAGTATCTAAGGATTTTATTTCATGTAAGAAAATGAAATATGATAGCGTTTCGATTTTATCGGACGTTATTCACAAATGAATTTGGGAAACTGGTATAGAAATTTTTTATTTTGTATAAATTATTGAATTGTTATTTCTAATTTTTGAAAATTATGGAAAATACAAACGTACAGAAACTAATATTGAAAATTTTGAAATTTATGGCAGAGCTTATGGACTTATTGTCAATCAAGTCGAAACAGTGTCTACTTCTAAATACTCTGCAATGTCCTTACTTTCCAATTAATGCTCACGATAAAAAGAGTTATGACGTTCCTTAGAGGCTTATATGACGGAAGTTCTGTCATCCAGCTTCTTAATGGAAGTTGTTAGATGGAATATGTAAATCACCTTTCAAGGGATCATGTGTAATATTCAGACTTTGCACATTTTCTAATGTATTATCAGAAACTGATTCAAATTGTCAAAAACCGGGATTTCATATAATGATTTTTTAAAACTTTTATATTTTCAAATTACGAGCTATTTCTCAGAAAAATTATATCTTGTAAAAAATAAATAACACTTGTCTTATATTCAAATAACGCTAGTATGAATAATACATACAGATATATATATACATATATATATATATATATATATATATACATACATATATATATATATATATATATATATATATATATATATATATATATATATATATATATATATATATATATATATATATATATATATATATATATATATATATATATATATATATATATATATATATATATATATATAGGCAATATAAACCATATATAAACTTTCCTTGAATTCCTTATAAGCATTAAAGGTTTGTGAAATTCTCCAATTAACTTTAATTAAAAATCTTTAATTTTCATATAAATAAAAATGAAAAATGTAAAATGTTAAGTTTATTTAATTAATTGCAATAAATTAACATAAACCAAGATAGTTTCCATTTTTACTAACAATAAAAGGTTTAAATTGATGGCTTAGGTAAAAAAAAGTTTTAAATATAGGTTTAAATTATATTCATTTTGTATTTAAAAGCAGCTTTTTAAAAATATTTATCCTAACTTGTGAAAATAAATAAGTGCAACATGGTTTAATGCCAAATATATGTGACATTTGTTAACACAAATCAGCCAAATTCAACAAAAACTGCAGAATTTTATAGAAACATTTAGATGAACATATGGAACGCAGAAATATATATTACAATTCTTCTAAGGAATTCAATACTTATCAATCAGAAATACGTTTCTAATTTTTAAATTTGATAGCAGCATCTTTGATCACTGTTTCTACAATTACAAAATTGCATGGAGGTTAAAATTATATAAACAAAGAATATTATATTAACTAAGAAAATAACACTGTTTGAACTTAATTAAAAATTTTATGATAGTTAATGAATTTTATAGTTTTGAAAACTCGACAGTTAAAAGAAATTGTAAGGTTTTTAAATTAAATATTTAAATTTGGGTATCCTAATATCATGAAAGATATTTTAACTTGAGAAATTTAACGATTTAAAAGTTTATTAACTATTTCTTGTGTAGATTGTACATTTTAAAATTTAATTAAATAAGTTAATCTGGAAATCACTACAACGAATAAGAAATATAGTCTTAGAGTATAATTTTGTTTCTTATTCAATATTTATATTTCATATTCACTCTTATGATATTGAAAAGTTCTTCATTATTCAAATGAAAAATTTCGTTTAATAACAAATTTAACAAAATCAAAATAAGATAAAATAATCAATTTAAAAATGTAAACAATTCACGCAAAAAAAATTTAGTGCTTATTTTCCCAGACAAAATGCAAAGTATTTATGCAAAATACTTAATGTTTGGAAAAATACATAATGAACATACATATTTTAGCAAGTATTGTTTTCATTTTCATGATTTGTAAATATTCTCTGACACTTTAAAATAACACAATCTTATGAGTACGACGATGTATTTGCCTACATTTTTATGCAAATATCTTGTTACGCTATTTTCAGTAAAAAAGTATATTTCATCATAAAAATAAAGTGATTGCTATTTTCATTTCAAATAAATTTTTATTATATGTTTCACATTTACATTAGTAATGCTAAATTAAGTTTTAAAAAATAAAATTAATTATTAAGTAAAATTTTTATTATCTTAAAATCAGAAACTTTTACTTTGTAAAAATGTACATGTAAACACCATATATCTGTAGTTCACCATGCAACTTAAATACATATAAAATTTCCAAAATTGTAAACTGTAAGTAAAATATTTAAAATGATCCAAAATAACATATTTAAATTGATAAGTTAAAAAAAACAGGATTTCTTTTGAACGTCTTAAGAACATTTAAATAATTTGGGATGATGTGAGGTATTTTACTATATTCTAACAAGAATATTTTAAAGTAAGGCCATAATAAGAAGTTTACAGACTACTGACGAATTTCCATTTAAGGGAAGTCACTATAATGAAAAAATTTTTCGAACACGATACCAACACCAAAGTTATTGAAAATAAAATTATTAAATATTAAACTGGATAAGTGCGTTCAATTTTTTCTCAGCTATTATAAACTTAAATATCTTGGCTTTAAGTAGAACAGAAAAAGTTACAAAATTTGAAATGCTCTATTTACAAATTTAAATATAAATTCTTTTGAAAGTGAGATCAATAATCTCAAACCAAAAAATTTTAAAATATTCTCTATAAGGAATATTTTATGCACATTAATTAATAAAGTATATTCTATTTGTAAAGTAGTAATTCTTTAAATTATCTGGCAATAGAATTGAAAATTTGTGGGATTTCTTTTCATGATACTCTTTTGACTAGTATAAAGAAAAATACTGAGCATCCGATTCTCATCAATCAATTAGCCCTGGTGACTGTAAATGGGAATCCAAAATCTTCTTTGAAGATATGGACTGTACCAGAGGTGACATGGGACTTTTCTAGCAGTAGGGTCTACATTCTAAATTGTATTTACTTTAAAGGATTTCTGGGTGTTAGAAAAGTAATAATAATGTTTAAAATAAGGTTGGGTTTTGTTCAGTTATTAGATCAGAGCTTATTGCATTCAAGAGGGCCTTACAATGCGCATCAAATAGAGAAACAATTATTTTATATCTTAATTTTTACAAACAGTCGTGCTTTTATACAACACCTGACCAACTGGACTGTGTTAGAGAACAATACAAGCCATCAAATTTTTAGAGCCTCTTGTTCAGCTGTTTCCTGGAAACTGTATCCATTTTCAATTGATTCCCTCTCATGTTGATGTCGATAGAGATGAAAGGACTGACAACCTGACCAGAATTATTGATTAGAAGAGGGTAAGCTTTTGTGGGACTCTTACATATGGTGATAAGAAGTTGGAATTAAATCCATTTGGATAGATTCCTCCCAATCACCTCTGGTACTTAGGAAGAGGCAAGAACCGGCCTTTATGGCTTTCGCCTACAAAATATCAAATGGCTTTCTCTCGCTTCATGAAGTCAGGAATGTCAGGGCACTCACTCTCCAACAGGCACAGAAGACCTTCCCCGAGTTTCATTGGTGGGGGTTTGACAGGCTGATCTCGACCCATTTAATTTGCTTCGATGTTAAAAAGAGCAAAGTTCTACACCATCCTCAACTGTTTTATGACTTTTTTGTATATTTTTGGATTTATGGGGATTGTTTAGTTTTGCCGAGCAATCTGGGCTTAGTTATTAATACGAAATAATACTCGGGCCAAAGGGGATCTTCTCAAGATCAAGATGAGTTATTTATTTAACAGCAGGTTACTGCCTATTTCTTTCACTTTTTTATTTAGAAACAACCACGTCTAAATATTCCCATTAGGAGTTCCAATTAGTGTCTGGTTGCAACTGTAAATGTTATTTTATGATATTATTATGTATTTTACGAAATTTTGCCTTTCTTATTTATCATCTTAATTATATATTTATTTAATGAAATAGATATCAAGCAATAAATTAAACGAGTTTTCATTGATGTAACTTCTTCTGTTCACCTTCTAAAAAGCAGTAACCAAAGAAATTTATCTACTGAAATTATCTTATATTGATACCGAACTTCCATAATACTTGACACTTTTATAGACCTATCACTTAATTGCTATAAGTCTATATTAAATAAATTGGTTAGAATCTCACGCATTTTAATGTGAAAAAAGTAGAATAAAAACATATACGATACAAAACAAAGAAAACCTATATTTTCTTAAACATTGATTATCCGAAAGAATGAAACATAATTTTTTAACAAAAAAAATATGGAAATTTCTGAAACTTTTGCTTATAAATAAAACAAGTTCTTTCTACATTGATTTACTTTAACATAAATCAGCACTTTTGAAGATGTACGTGTTCTTAAATCGATATCTGTTTCAAATACTTTGTGTGAAGTACACTGTAACATAAACTGCATACCTACAGGTAAAATATTTGGGAATGGGAACAGATGACTCCCGGTTTAATTCCTTAAAAGAGAAACTTGTTCTTATGCGTGAAATCGTGCTAGAAAATGGAAAGACTAACCGCGTTTCATGACTAGCAATAGTTAACTTTAGATTGTTGTGCTAGTTTATCTCAAATTCTCAGAAAGTCAAGTGTTTTGGGGTGGATAACTCCTTATCACAAGTTTAAACTGTTTTACAAAAATACGACATATTTAAAGTGCCTATTTATAAACAATACATTGTATATAATTTGTATTAATAAATTATATACAATGTATTTTAAACAATGTAAATATATATTAAAATATATTTAATTTTTTTTATTTACTTATTTATTTTTTTATTGTTTTTATTTTTAGTTATCTATTTTTTATTATTTAAAATATTAATATATTATTGAAATTTAATAATAAAAAATATAAAATAAATTTAAAAAAGATAAAATTATAAACAACAAAACAAACAAAAATTGCCAGAAAGAGGCATTTTACTTTTAAAACAAAAAATATATTTTGAACTGTGATACTATTAAAATGGAAAAAAATGTTTTAATTTAACAATTAAAAATTTAAGAAAATCATGCAAATTATGGCAAAAAGTGTCAAACATTAAGTAAATGTATTGTATCTCTCAAAATAATTTTAAATTTTATGTTAATCGAAGAATTCATAGGTTTCATTTTTTAATTCAACAATTTCAGATGCTTTTCATAATTATCAAATTTATAAAATTTCTATGCAACAAATAGATTTCGAGGTGAATTTTTATTTTATATCGATTCAAAAGTAAACTATTTTACATCAAGTTTAAAACAAAAGCACAACATATTAACTAAAGCACTTAATGTGTAACCATTAAATTTATAAAAGCATTTGCTTTTAACTCAAAAATAAAATACAATATTAAGTTTGAGAAACATGAAAGATTCTTGGTTTTAATTTTCATGGACATGAATTTTTTTTCATTTTTAATGATTTCATAGATAAAGAATTTTCATCATGAACATCAATTTTAAACTATTCAACAACTAGCGAGAGGTATGGTGCATTAAACGATGAATAGCAAAGTATGCCATACAAATTTTGATACTTGCTAACAAATAGTTTCATTTTATAGACCTACATAACCAGAGTATCAGAAATTTATAAACTTTAATATTAGTATATACAAAATTTTTAAAATCAGATTGGAATTTTATTAAAAGTTATTCTGAAAAAAATATAAATTAATGCATCATTAGCACATCTTAAATGTTTTTTAAGAAATTTGGGATTATATTTTAATTTTTATATAATTACATTTTTGTATTAATAATTAATATTTACAAATATACATATAAATAATTTATTTAAGAAAATAATACAAGATGTACATAATAATTGAGTTATATATAAAACAAAATTGTTCTGCTGTCATATAAAATAAAAAACATGACACAAAGTGTTTAAAATATTTTATTATCTCATATAAACACGAATTCATGATGTTTTCGTAGAACTAATTCTTATCAATTTCTTTTCTTGCAGAATATTCATTTAATGCAGTAAATTTGTATCATGTTTTAAATTTATAACCTACAAAGTTTGAATTCTAATAATTCATTTGCTCAACTATATAAATTAATTACTATGTATAATTGGGGTTTTTATCTACTAATACAGATTACAATAATTGATAAGTTGAAACAGATAACTGATTACACATGAATGAAAGCGAAATAAAATAACTAATTTCCAATATTTCAATATTATTTATTTTATAAAATATGCTCTTAATACTGAATTAAAGAATAATATCTAAATGAAATCAATATCCCAATACAATAATGTGATTTACTAAAAATATTAGTTATTATGTATAACTGACTTATATAAAATCGTGCAGATTAAATAATTAATAAATTAGAAAGCCTATCACTGAACCAAGACATATTCTTTGCACCCTAAGTCCTTCAGTAAAGAAAACAGATATGGCACTGTAGAGCTTGAACCCATGAGAGCTGTGAACTACTGAGTTAAGTTTAGTCTTCTTAGTAAATAACATTTGTGAGAATTTGAAATTGTAAATAAGAGTTAAAAATCTTTATTCTACAAGAATCATTTAATTAAAAAAATACAAAAGTCAATCGACGTTTCTTGAGCTTTGAATCTTCATAACTTAGTTTAATAATGTTCTTTACCATTTTATTGTGTTTATTGTGATTTAGTGTTCATTTCAAAATGTAGTATCCAGTATAATTAATTTTCGTGAACAAAAAGTGACTCTTTAATGCGAAATAAACCAACCTAAGTAAAAACTTTTATGATACAACTTTAGCTAACTGTTTGAAAGTAAATTTTGTTATCCTTAAGTTACTGTAATAAAGAAAACATTTAATTACAAATGAAACAGTCAAAAAATGTTAAGAGTTAAGAATGTTTTACATACTTAAGAGTATATACATTTAACTATCTACAAATTCACTCTCAATACAGTAGGGTATTTCCTTATCAAAATTTTAATGATAATAGAGAGGAATATTGAAAAACTGTTTTTAAAAGGTGTAGATTTGAAATATTATACAAAATACTCTATTTTCTTACTTTGAAACAAAATTATCAAAATGATTTTCACGTCAGTTACTTTTTTACATTGAATTAATTTCTGCATTTGACTTACAAATATATAAAATTCTGTGCTTTCATAAATCGTCGTGTATATATATATATATATATATATATATATATATATATATATATATATATATATATATATATATATATATATATATATATATATATATATATATATATATATATATATATATATATATATATGTCAATCTAGAAAAAGACAGAATTCCTCATCTCAGCTTTTATTCTCTCAGTATGAAAACACAAATAGTTCAAGAAATTTTTTAACTTTCTTGATACAAACTAGATGTTTCATAATGTTTAGTAACTATGCAGAATCAGAAGAAATATACACAAGTCAGAATTTTTATTAGATATTACCCTGACAAAACATGACAACAAACAAATAGTTACTACAAAAACTTTGATTTATACTAAGAAATAAAGAACAACATTTGACTTTACCGAGTTAGGAATATTTTGTGATGAATTTTCTCAAAGAGATTTACAAAACACACACTCTCTAAAATTATAATCCCTTTAAATAAAACACAAAAAAACTTGTTTATGCAGCTATGTCAATAATATATTCAGGAAGGAAAAAAAACTTATTATTTCACACTGAATGACTACAAAATTGAATATTTTTCTCAAACATTTTCCTTCGGAGTACAGAAACTCTTGGAAATGACTTCCATTTACCCTTGATATTTAATGGAGCTTTATGACTCATGTCTTACATTTTTGTTTAAGAACTACACTTAAGTTAATTTGACCAGTAAATTTTGATTTACCTTCCTTTTTTCCTTCAGACACCTCTGCTGTTTATAATTTTGTCTACTTGCAATTTCTTAAATTAAAATTTCTTCTGTTGATGTTTTAATGTAAAAATGTGATAAGAATTATCTAAAATAAAATTACGAAATGGAAAATTAAAAAGCAAATTCTTATATCTAAATTTGTTATTTTCTTATTTCATAGAATGTAAACGCATAATTTTACGGAATATAATTATGTTATATCAAGATAAAAGAGGTTACATAAAGTTGATTATCACATGATTATAACTTAATTTAGAATTAAAATGTGTGTTTAACGTTAAATTGTTTTACCCTTAAATTTACTCTTTTTATTCAAAAATCTAATAAATTTCAGATTAAAATAATGCTATTTTATATTTTATCAAAAAAGAGGCAGAAGTTAATTTTTGAGTTAAACACGGAAAATTGATATTATTCCCAAAGTTTAAATAACTCTTCGATAAAAATGGTTTCATGTAAAATATTTTTCATATCAAACGTAATTAATTGATTGCAATAACGATAGTAACACCTGGAGTACTTCATAAATTATGACATAGAAATTAACTATTTTTTTATTTTTGTTCAAACAATATCATAATTAATCAAGAATTTATGTTCTAACCCAATTCTTTCATTCACAAAAAGAGGCAGAAGCTTTATTCGTGTAATATTGCCTCTAGTAATATGATTTTCGATATGTTGTGTTAACTTGTAATAGAATTACTTATTAACTATTTAGTGTGCAAAAATAATTTAAATTATCATTGTGATTCAGGTTAATTATTATTGATTGCATATTCATCGCATCCATTCATGTTCTCCTACATTCTATAAATCAACACATTAAGTTTGGTTAAAGATGTTTTCTTGCAATCCAAAATAATCATTTCATAAATAATTATATATATATGAAAATATTGCAAAATATGAAGTAAATGAGCACATTATTTGTTCAAGTGTTTAAATAATTACAAAATTGTATTAGAAGGGAAACTGAAGCAAATTTATTTACTGACAGTTATCATGAAATTCCAAGAATTATCTCCTAATCTATAATAGAATGGATGGATGTTTATCACTTCTAGCAAATACTTTGTTTCATAAAGTAGTAATAAATGTGATGTTCTAAGCAAACATAATTTTTGTATGATTATATTGTATTTTAAATTTTAAGGTGTGTGAGTGTGACTTCTGCAATTTGAATTCTATATAAGTATCATAACAGATTAAATGCCTCGCTTAAAAAAAGTTGGATTATAATTTTCATAGCGCGTGGATTATTTATACGTTATTAAATAATTTATAAATTAAGTCTGTATTTTTTTTACATAAAAACCATGGTTTAAAATGATTCATGATGTTCGGTGGCTTAGCAGCAGCGTTTCATGCTCCCAAGGCACAGGTCTAAGGTTCGATCAGCAGGCTAAGCATGGTCGACTCAGCTTTTCATCCCTTCAGTGGGTCAATAAACTGAGTGCTAAGGATGCTTGGAAACTAAACACTGGTTGTTTCGCATTAGGCTGACTACCTAATCGAGACATATGATTCGCACCCTTAGGCCCCTAGGTCAGAAAAACAGAAATGAGCACTGTAGGTCGTGGTCCACATTGGCTTTCGTGCCACAGAGGAAAAATATACAAATATATATTCGAATGTACCTGTCTTTTATTATTTAGAAATGAATTCGATTATTGAGATTCATATATTTTATACAAGCGCTTGAATACGGAAATAAACTATTTTAGTAACATGTCGCCATTTACTAACTTGTATAATTTTTTATATTTTATATTTTATATTTTTCTTTTAATATTTTATATTAAATTTTCATCTTTTCTTTATACATCCTACTTTTATTACTTCGTACTTAAGTAAAGAAAATAAATTTTTCTTAAGATTTTATGAACTTCTTTCCTCGCCGTATAACGTTAAATAATCATTCTTCCTAAAACTCTTACTCTGTTTACTATGGAGTTAAAACAAATGGGTTATGTTCGCATATTACTTTCCACTTTAAGCCTTGTAACGTGGGTAGATTCTTCGTTCCCCAAAATCACGGCCAAGAATATGTCTCTCTCCTGAGAAATAAAACCACGGAACATCTCCTCGAACTCCCAATTGCCTCACATATAGATACATTGTTTATGGAAAAGTCAGTGCTTGTGCTCGAAAGGATTCAAAGCAAGTATCGATTCGAGACAACATCCGTTTTTAAAATACTTATACTATCTTACACTAACAAAGAAGCTTTAACTTTACAGAGGATGTAAAATTACTTAATGTACTCATTTTGTGTTAAATTTTGAAAATGCATATTCATTTTTTCTTTAAAATTTTTATTGTGTTTTTAATGAATTGAATGACATTATGTTAAATGATTTTTAAGAACGGTTATTTGCATATAATTTTTATGTATTCTTATAAAAATTTTAAATTGTATGATAACAACTGAGAAATTCCAAATTATGCTGATTTTACTTCAATATGTTTGCATTAATATTAATTCTCTAAAATTGTTGTTTAATATTAATAACATTAGTATGATAATATTAGCTTTAGTATAGAATAATAATATTAGTTTGTTACAAGTTTAATTCTAATATTGTAAAACTGTGGTTTGAATTTAACTTTAGTTAAATTTTTGATATAGTTCATAAGTGCTTCATTATATAACATACGAAAATGTAAAACAGCTTTAAAAAAACATCAGATATGATCCTTTGAGATTATATTGTTTCGTTCGGTAGTTTCATTCGGAAGTTTTTTCTCATCAAAAGTATGAACTCTAATTGTCTGCAATAAGAAAAAGAACTGGTGAACATAATACAGTATTTATATTAACAAAAATTTATTTCAATTGCATCTTAATTTTCTGAATCTTGAACTTGTTACATATTTTTTAATTTCCCCAAATGTTTTAGATCAACTATATTTTAATATTCTAGCTAGTAAACAATAAATTATAGCTTTTTGTTTGATTGTTCTGTAAATTATTAAATGCATTAATAAGTATTAATCATATTAATATAAAATTAAATGCAGGAAATTTTCAGATTGATATTTCTAAGAACGGTGTCACTTATTTAATGTCATCTGTTCAAAAATATATTATTTATTGAGAAATTCTTATGATTATACGTAAGTTTATCTGATGATAAAATCATTCCTTCTTATTCGTTGTATAAAGATGTTTAATAAAAGTTTTCTAAGCACCTATAGAAATAAATATTGGGTTGTTGGGAAAGTAATTTCGTTTTTCCCACCTGGATCAGCTTTTTGCTTGTAAACACCAACCACTTTATGAGTGTGAAATCGTGCTACTACCAGAAAGATGGTAAAAGCTATTGGACTAGAATGGACAATATACAATTCAATACGATATTTATTCGTTATACGTTTTTCCTTTTCATAAAAAACGAAATTATTTTCCAAACAACCCAATACGTTTTTACAGTACGCTTGTATTAATCTAATAAAACAATCCTTTCTTGTTAGTTATTCATTATATTGTTTTCTAAAATTGAACATTGCATGATTTTTTATAACTATATTGAATGATGTTTCCAGTTTAAAATTGCTAATGTCTTGAATAGAGAAAAATACAATGAAATAAAAATGAAAATATAAGATGCTTTATTTACTAGAGAAACATTAAATTATTGAGTAATTGAGAAAACTCATTCTTTCAATCAATTTTAAAGTTATTCATGAAAATTAAATAAAAAAATATTTTATAGTTAGAGTTTTGCAACACCTCTTGTCTTTCAAATATGCATTGTATGATTTATTTCTTTATTTTATGGAATAATAGCGATCTTTCTAGCTGAAAATTGCTCGGCGTTAGAATTGGGAATGTTAGCATAATATGCAAGTGAAATTCTGGTGTTTCATTTGCTTGAAAGTACTATTGAATTACGGAAAAAATATATTGAAATTTATTTCCAATGCTCTTGCCTAAAATAATTAAAAAAAGAAGAAAAAAGAGAAGATTTATTCATAGAATTTAAATAAAAGAAATTTTTTAGCATTTCAAAGAATTCGGCAACTTCTAAGAGCAATATCTACATCAAATATTCAATAATCCTTACCTTTAAAGTTTAACTATTCTTAGCGTGAATATTCAAATGAATTTCGAGTTTGTATTTTCCTCTGCAAAACTTTGCAACAAATTTAATTTTCTTGCTAGCATATCTTAAATCGAATTTCTAGTAATATCTATAAATAGTTTTATTCAGAAATGGACTAAACCTTCATTTTTTTTCCATTGAAAAAAATAAAATGGAAACTTATTTTTAAACAGAATTTTTAATATCAGTTTTCATCGCATTCCAATTGAAAGGAATTTCGCTTTTAACAGAAAAGAAAAAGAACGAGCTATGATACGTGATCAATATTTCCTCAGAAAATTAACTTAAGTGTGACTGGAGGCTGTAGAAACTGATTCTTTGAGTAAAGTCATCAAATATTAAAACTAAGTACTGTAGTCATTATTTGGATACTTTTCTCAAGGAAAAGGAAAGTCCAAGGGAAAAATTTCGACAGTGTACGCGTTTCAAGGAATTAAAACATTTGCTTCATAGCAGTGTTTATTTTCATTATCTTGGAGTTGTGGTAATCTTGCCTCTATGTAATTTTATAATTTTAACTATTAGAAACTGCAAAACTATTTTTGCTACTGGTTTTATAAGTTTCTTATTTTCAGGTAATTTTATTTTTTGATAGAATAGTTATTCAACTGCTGCTTAGAGTATTTTGAGACGGTTAATTTTTTACATAAACATAGATTACTATCATAAATGTTTTTGAGAAAATATGAAATAGCGTTTTCGTATTAAATGCTGAAATGCTTTTATTACAACTATGCAATTATTTCATATTTTGTAATTGTATATTTTCATCTATTGAAGATTGCAAATCTATTTTTGCTTCTGTTTTTGTAACTTTTGCTGCTTTAACTAATAATTTGTGTTTGATCTTTGATTAGTGATTCTACATAATTGTAAAATATATTGAAATGCTTAATGGGAAATTAATTCATTTTGATTGATACAAAAAATGATAGCATTTATATTAAAATATTCCTTCATTGCAATGTTTATTACCTCTAACAAAAATAACTATGTATTTAAAAAGTGCAAATTCATCATACTTATTATCAAATTATATTAATAAATCAAATTATGAATATTGAATATTTAACAGTTATCTTTATAAGATGTTATTTAAATACATAAAAATTGAATATTATAAGTATTAAATATATCAAAGTTTATATAATAATGAAATATTGGGAAAACGTTCATTTTTCCCCAAAAATATTCTCACATGAAATAAAGAAAAGCAAACTTATTATCATCAAAACAGAAATCATTTCTCCAACAAACAAATCGTTGAGAAAATTTTGTTGAATAAATGTCAATATATATTTTTTGATATCGTATTGTTATAGAAAATATCGTATTGTTATAGATGTTAAAAATTATTCTCACCCAAGAGGCAACAAAAGTTCAATAATTATAAGAACTAAGCTTATTCATAAAAGGGGGCTGGTAAATATGAATTAAATGCATTATTTAAAAAAACAACAGAAAAGAAAATTAAATTTATATTAATATTTTTGAGCATTATAATGTAAATTTAATAATATTATAACACTATAAACTTATTATAACTTATTATGCTTACAATATTCTATAAAATCCAATAAATATTAATTAACGAATAACGTTAAGATATAATTAAATGATTAAATTAGATTTACGAAAATTTGAAAGAGATATTTCTTTTTTAATTTTACGCGGTTAACCAAATATAGTTAAAATTTTATAGATAGGAAAATGAATTTTGTTTAATTTTGCATTATTTATTCATTTGTTAATTGTATTAGAAACCAGTTTTATGCTTATAAAACGGTTATGAGTCTTCAGCTAAATAAGAACTAAAATACCAAAAATCGAATTCACATACCAATTTATAAAAACTTCATTGATGCGTAATATTTATTATAGAATCAGCCAAGTGCTATTAGAATTTACTTTCACCGGTATTATTTGACAAATACATTCATAAATGTTCCCAAAATATATAAAGGGACAGTTATTTTAAGATTCACCTTAGCTTCTCTGAATCTCCACTTAAGAACAAATCACGTAGCTTTAATGCCACAATGCTTCTTCAGACCCCAAGAAAAAGATTTCCGGAAGAATTTTCAGAATTTCATTCTTGCTCACCAATAACCAACAGAAAGTTCAAAAGTGATAAAAAATATTCAAAAGCAGAAATAGGTGAAGTTAGGAACAACATCTTTATCTCATCTTCTTTAATTTCAACTATTTTCTTCTCACATTAATCAAAATATTTTTATGATTTTTTGCAAAAATTCTTTCGAGCAAAATGCTTTTTTGTCATAGTTCTCCTTAGATGGTAGTTAAGGCACATGAAGTTGAATTTTATGTTTAACATTATGGAGTGATTTTTTTTTTGCACATAAATCTAATTACATCAGAATGAACTATATCAAATTTATTTAAGCGAATATTTTTATTAAAATAAAATTTTATTCGTGTATGAAAATATTTCCTAAAAATACTCTGTTCGATTTAGGAATGATAAACTTTTAATTTCTTAAATTAATTATTGCTCATTATAGAGAGAACTCATATAAATAAATTCATAACATACTATCATATATATTAATCTATTATATTGCATAAGAACCTTTTGAACTAGGATCACTTATTGTAAAATAAATTATATTAAAACTTTAACTTTTTCTGGAATATTGTAGATCTGTGCCTTGTTTGACTTTTCATCTTAGACTTATTTGACTAATAAGACTTTTCTTAAAAGCAAAAAAAGTATTATCCCGCAATTAAAAGTTACTTTGCTTTTTCCCCGTTTTAAATTACTTGCTTCATTTAATCGTTAACATGATTTTATAACAGACTATTTGAAGCATGGGAATTATTAACACATCTGGTAAAAGAGACCTTAATTTCTGAGAGCAAAAACATTTAATACCTCCCAAAAATATTAAAATTTACTTCTCTGAATTTCATTAATATGTAACAATTAATATTCATTGTGAGAATTTTTTTTCATATTCAAATCTTAATAAAGTACATACTGCTCTCTTTTGTATTTTAAAATTAAAAAATGCATTGTTTCTATCAATATTCTCAGAGATTTTACACTCACTCTCGTGACCAATTACTAATCTTACAGCATATTGATTCGGAAGGTTTCAAATATCAAAATTATAATTATTGTAATTACGGATTGACATTATATTAACAATTTTTCGACTATAATGAGAACTTAAAATTACAATTATAATACAACAACTTTTATTATAACTATAATTAGATTAATCATGAGAATTTTTATTAATTATTTTAGACTAGACATCTGAGACAAGGATATGTTTCTGGGATGATGTAATACGCGTGAGAAAGGCATATCTGAATCCCAATATGCCATTTGAATTTGATTTTTGAAATAAAATATAAATTTAAAGTGTTTTCTTTAACTCAATTTTATTATTATTTACTCTATTCATTGTTGTAAATATTTATACAAATATTTATCAATATTTATTGTATCAAGATAAAAATAAAATAAAATAATTAATTAAAATTAGGGATATATTGTAAAATTAATGATATTTGAAAACTTAAAATAATAATGTAAAATTGATAATATTGAATTTTTGAAATAAAATATAAATTTAAAGTGTTTTCTTTAATTCAATTTTATTATTATTTACTCCATTCATTTTAAATATTTATGCAAATAATTATCAATATTTATTGTATCAAGATAAATAGAATTAATTAAAATTAGGGACATATTGTAAAATTAATAATATTTGAAAACAAATATATTATATTAAAATTCATTTATAAAATAAATATATATTGATCTAATAATTAGCAGAACTAAAATTAATATGAATGTCAAAATGTGAAGTATGAAAGAAATGTTGAGAAAAAATTTCATTAGTCTACATTGCAAATTTGATTAAGAAATAGTTCAATTTAAATAATTTTAAAAATAAAGATTTTGGAATTAAAGGCTGGAAAATGTGTGTGTGTGTGAATCTGATAAAAGTTTCATAAAATTATAAAAGAAAATATATATCTGTATTTTCCTGGAATAGAGTGTATGTAACAAAAAAATTCCTTCTACAATCAGCCCACATTGATTTGAATTTCTAACTAGTGGTTAAACAATAAAAAGTAGAATACACTGAGTTTTGATTATCATTTCATGATTCTTTTTTACAAGTTCAAAAAATCAGTATCAAAAGATTTTAAAATACCAGAAATCACTGGTATGCAAATTTTATGGAAATATTGAAAATAAATGTCTTAGATTCAGTGGGACGTGTTTAATTTAGAATAACGGAAGATACAGGTTCAATAGAAACAGCTCTAATTACGGTTGACTTAACGGGATGATACGTTTCTGCAGTTTCATTTCTCCTTTCCTCACTGTGATGGCATATATTAAAATTCGGAATTTATCCATCAAATTGTATGAAATTCCGTGTTTGCACGGGACCAGAAATGGGAAATTGATCAGATGTCTGCAAATATCTTCTCAATTCCCATTTCTGTCCCTCCGAATCTAATAGAGAAACACAATTTCCATTTTGCTTTTGGATATGAAGTTTTACTCTTTATTCAAGTAAGAAGAATTTAAATATTTAATAGATTGAGTTTTCATAGATATTTATATAACGTCATCAAAATAAACATATAAAAACTAGTTTGGATCCAAAGAGTTGAGAATAAAATATTTTATATTTTATAAATATTTAAATTTATTCGTAGTGCGCAGTTTCTGAGGTTGTATAGTGCTTTAGGATTCTTTTACTTTTCGTTTATCATATCATTAAATTTTAAATCGTCTCAACTAATGTATCTTATTATATTCAGATTTTTATATTTATTGCTTTATATTCCCCATTCAAATATTAAAATAATGGAATTTAAATGAACATATTTCCATGGTGAATTATAGTGTACATTATTTTTATGAAAGTAAAGCTCTCTTGCGAAATGCTTTTTTAATTTAACTGTTTTCCATACGATTTAGGGTAATTACACTTTTTTAAGACAATTGTATTTTAAATTTAATATTAATTCTTCACATTCTACTTGCAAACTTATTTCGGTAGTGAATCTGAGAACTCAGAATATTTTTTAAAAAAATTGTACACATAACGATGAATTGTAGCATATTTTTAAAGCAATTTTATAATGTGATAATTGATTTTAGAGAGAAATTTTCAAGGTAGAAGCTAAGACGATACATATATCTATGTTTATATAAATGTGTACATATAAAATGTCTAAAATACAAATTTGAATTCTACAAAAGAATGGTAGATGGACATATATCTTGAATCAAAATTTACAAGTATTAATATCTTATATGTAAATTTTAAAATAAAAAAGTTAATCACATCATAATTTAGTTGATATAGTATTTTATATCAATGCCTTTTATGGATATAAAATATATTTTCAGAAGCTATGAGATCATTGGATTATGATTTGAGTAAAAATTTGATTTAATTCAATTTAGGTTAATTTCTGCTTAGATAAATATCGTTCTGAGTCTTGTTGACTTTGAATACATATGAACATATTTCTAGCTGTAAGCTGCAACTTGTTAGTGTTGATAATATATAGGTTATAACATTTAATTTTTGTCACACTTAATAATATTGTACCATGTAATGGAAATGATTAAACTTGATGATAAATACACATTTTTTTAAAGTACAAATTCTTGAACTAGTTTGACTGCATCTAAGTAAATTATTAAGTTACAGCACAGCTTTTATACAATAATAAAAGATATCAGTAGCTTGGTAATATATGCACGAATTTTTTTTACTATCATATAGTGCAGTTTTATATAATATAATCCTTATAAACATTTAAATTATTTATATAAAAATTTTAATAAATATATATTAATGATTAACACATAAATAGCAAATAACAATAATTTTATATCAGTGCATAAAACTTAATAAGTCCGAATAAGAAAACATAATTTACTTAATAATATGAGAATCGGAATTATTTTAATCAATATTAAAAATTATTAATTGTTATTGTTAATTAGTCAAGATTTCAGAATTAAGTGATTAAAATTGTAATTCCTAATTACATAATTTTTTACATGCGTAATTTATATCATATTCTCTTTCACATCGCTTAAAAGTATACATTTAGAAAAGTAGATAAACTTTCTATATAATAAATTGAATTATTTAAAATCTATCTTTTATGATATCTTTTGGGTTTGAAGTAAGATGTCAAATGATTGCTAATAAATTGTTTATTCTTTAATTATTGAGAAGTAAAATGTAATAAAATTTTGGAAATGAAACAGTGATTACATTAAACCAAAAGTATAAAATAATAATAGTACTGATATCAGGGCTTAAATTAAATGAAACATTAGATGAGAAATCTTTAGAAGATAAATCAAAGGGGGAATTTCTAAATCTTTGAAGAAATATAAGGTGACTCAATCAATAAAATATGTATAAAAATTATGTAACATATTTTTAGTAATACTTGAAAAATCAACGGCTTAAGCTTATCTTTTGCAAAGGTAATAATCTTTGAATATGTATAAGAATAAAACACAAACTATTACTTAAAATTTTGAACAAAGGATGCTTGAAGCGGATACAGGAATAGTTCATACTTTTATTAACTATCAAATACAGATTTAAGAAAAATACTGGTTTAAAACTTATTTAAATTTGACAGTGGTATATTAAGTCAGTATTATTTGAATTGATGTGACCAAATTTTCTCTGCTTGGTAGTAAAGGTCAAAATACATAATATAGAAAATTGGCTTAAATATGAGTTCTGACTGCATTACATCTGAAGTAAAATATCTAGTTACGTCATGATATGAAACTACATGGCATCAAAAGCTGAAGGAAGAATTTATACAATAAATGAAAGTATAAATACTTTAAATTGCATTAAAAACTACTTGAAATCTAATTGAAGCATTTTACATATCCATTTTCATATTAAAAAAAATTTATATTTAAACAAGATTCAGCTCTTTACCATGAGCAAAGTATGGTTTCAAGATATTTATGCTCATCTAATAAAATAATTTGATAATAATTCAAGGCTTATTTCAGTTTTGTTTCTGCGGTAATGATTACATAAAAGACAATATGATCAAACATTTTAGTTAACTTGAATAATAATTTATTAGGTTGGGGAATATGTTCGTAGCGTTTTTACCAAATACTTTAATTTAAGCCAAAAAGAATAATTTTATCAATAAGTTTAATCACTTATACATTCGCCGTTGCTGTTTACAACCTCTCCCCACCTCTAGACCACTTTTTTGATGCCGTTCCGCTAAAAATCGCCTTGTCTTGTGTCAAGGAAGTTGTTGATCCAGTTTTTCAGGACTTTTTGGTGCACTGGGAAATGCTGGAAAAGAATGCCACAGTCAACAAGGAGCTCTACATTGCCCAGCTACATAGCGTGAATGTGTCTATTCGACTGAAAAGACCTAATCGACAAGGTCAAAACATATTCCTTCAAGACAACGTCAAGTCTCATGTTGCACAAGTCCTTAAAGCCGCACTCCAAGAGCTCGATTGGGAGGTCCTTCAGCATCCGCCACATTCTCCGGAACTTGCACTGACCGACCGATTCTTTTCCGATTACCGATTCTTTTCCGCTCATTGTTAAACCATATAAAGGGCGTTACTTTCGATAACAAAGAGGTCCTTAAAAACTGGTTCAACAACTTCTTTGACTCCAGACCACGCGATTTTTGGCGGAACGGCATCAACAAATTGGTCGAGAGGTTGGAAAAGGTTGTAAACAGCAACGGCGAATATATAATTGATTAACTAATTGATATAATTATTGTTTTTTGTTGAAAAAAAGTGTTTGGTAAAAACGCAACGAACTTATTTCCCAATCTAATAGCAATAAATTTCAAGTAATAGAAATGCTAAGTACATTTTAGTTTCATAATGATCCACTTGAATTATTTAAATTAAGTGAACTCCTCGAAAAGATGTTGTAACATTGTAATTAAATATAAGACTTACTTAACAAAAAACTGAAAGTACTCTCAGATTGCAAATATATCTTATTTACTTTTTATAAATTATGTGGTGATAAAATTTTCTTTATAAAATAATTCCATTAATTTCTTTTTCAAATTAATTTTCAGTTATGTTCTTCTGTCCCAGGCTAGGCTGGCAACTGGGGTGCGCTGCTCCACTTTTCTAACTGAACCCTATTTTGGTGTGGAGTCCGACTTCCTCAGTACACACATGCCATAGGGACCCATTTTATAGGGTAGGCAACCATTCACACTTCATTCATACAAGGAAAGGACAAAGACAGGATAGATGGAGAGAGAAAAAGTACATCCATGCCCAAACCGGGATTCGAACCCAGGACCTCCTAGTCAGGCACGCTGACCACTAGACAAGTTGGTTGGCAATTTTCAGTTATAAATGTGATATATGACTTTAAAAGCATTTTACAGTTAATTATCAAAACCGGATTAGTTTAAAAATGTTCCGTAATTTTAAATCCTCTTACATATATAGTTTTATTGAGCCAATTTGTGAGCACATTTCATTTTGCTAAAGTATAATTCCTGAAGAATTCCAAAAATCCCTCGTTGAAATATAATTTTCAACTTTCATGCTCTTGAAATAAATTGTAATCAAATTCAATAATTAGTTTTATCCATTTTTGAAAAATTACACAAGAAACATTTCACACAAACTGTGAAAATAGTAAAGTAACAAAATATGATTTCTTGTTTGAAAAAGAGCAAGTAGTACCATTAATAAAGACCTTCAAAAGAATGGTAACTGGAACTCGAGATTGCAGAATACTTGAAATGTCATGCGGCGTATAAGACTTTATTCATTTTGAAACTTAAAATGCTTAAGTTAAAAAAACAAACATCTCCTTTTGCTTCAGGAGTTACTTGATATTTACCAAGTAGCTCTTTTCTAAACTAAATGTGTGAAGTGAGTGGCAGATTTTAAAGAAAAATTTCCTCATCTCAAAATTACCATTGTTACTTTAAACGAAAAAGAAGTATTCTTAAGTACTTTCAGGCACATTTGTCAAAAGTAAAAGAACTAAAGTAACTGCTTGAGTGCATAAAATGATTTAAAAAACTTTCATTCTCAATTTTAATTTTATATTCAATTATTCCTGTAATCAAATATTTTTATGATTTCTCATAAGATTAAGTACGCTACAAGTAGTTTAATTAAAACTTTTTGAAACTTAAAATAAAATGTTACCAGTTTTACGCGGAATAGAAATGATATTTTAAATAAATAATCATAACAAACGGGTGCATATTTTTTTAGTGAACTTACTCAAATGATTTTTACAGCATTAATTATAGGAATAAAATTTAATTTATATATATATATATATATATATATATATATATATATATATATATATATATATATATATATATATTCTTTAAAAATGCATATATTTTTTTTATTTTTAATAGTACTACTTTTATTGCATAGTAATCATATTAAATATTTAAATTTATTTTATTAAATTTCTTAAAATATTAAAATTGATTGTTCGTGCATCAATGAATTTAACTATTGTTTAATTTCTCGAAATAAATAATATACGTAAATCATTTTCTATAGGCAGAGCATTAAATATTATCAACTGCTTGAGAAAATTTCTAATACTGACAAGATTAATAGTATCTACAGTTTGCAAAGCTCGATTAGAGAAGAATAATAAGGAATTATTTCATATATGATGATTAACATTAATAAACTATACTAAACTTGGTGACGGGTATGTGTCTGAATTGTATGTAAAGTTCATTTTTGGATAGTTTTACATTATCTTAAAGCATGAGAAATGATCTTTGAAAATATCAGATGATTGATTGTGTATGTGATGGCACAAGATCCTAAGACAAACTGCCGCAAGTATATTTGTAACATTCATAATAGCATTTATGCGATATAAGATCTTATAAAATAAATAATAGTAAATTAAAATGAGACTACATAAAATGTATGAATTTAATAGAACGTAAAAGAGCGAAACGACTACGGTGAGGAGTTGCTCCAATAAGATCATGAAATGTTAAAGAGATTGAATTAAAATACGCAAAACGATAATGAAAATTTTTTTCAGATTTAAAAAGATTTTTACTTAGCTTTGATATTTATAGTTTTCAAACCCCTATATATAATATTCATTTCAAAATCTTCGAAAAATAAATACATACTGATCGGAATTCATTAAAATGTCTCATCGTTAACAGGGAAGCGATACGTATAATATCAATTATTCAATAAATATTATAATTTCATATTACTCAATAATATATAATATTTTTTAGTTTCATTGTACTTAAAGTTATAAATTTATTTACAGAAATCATTCAATAATATTTATCCAAACTTAACAAACTGCTTTATCTTTACAATGTCTGCAGCCTTCTTTTAGTTTTTAAATGCATATATACTTGAAAATATATTACATCAAAAATGTTATGAAAATGTTTCATTTTAATTTACATTTTAGGAATCAATTCATTATGAAATAAATAAAAAGATATCTGAATATATAGATGTGCACTTCATACTTCTCCTTTATAGATACAAGCCATTACCTTAGAAAACTTTGAAATACCTAAATATGAGAAGAACTTTACTGATTAAAGCATTCTTTTAAATATATTTTAACCATGAATTACTCATTGAAATCACGTACCAACAATTGAATCACTCATCAACCATTAGGAAGAATGCAACGGAATAACCTTTTGAAAGGGAGGAACAAAATAATAAAAACAAGAAAAAATAAATCAATGGACTATTGGGAAAAAGCAGAAATAAAAGGCATTGGCTCCTTTATTATTTCCGTAACTAGAAAAAGTGTTCGATATGCGAAGAAAGCAAAAACGTAGTACATACATACTTTCCTCCCGGGATTTCTGAGATGCAGGAGCGAAATTCTGAGAAATAATATTTCTTCCCCCGATATGTTGAAGAATTATATTTCTCTGCAAAACAAAGTGAAATAAATAGTATTCCTTATAGCTGTTTCTGAATAATAGAACAATTAATTATCTCCTTTGGTACTCAGTAGAAAATAATTATTCAAATATTGTGTATTGTTAGATAAAATTTGCATGAATTATAGAGGCTCAAAGGCAGTTAAACACAATTTCCTAAGGTTTAAAGTGCTTACAAAAGAGAAAAAGTCTATCTAAATTCCTTTGGAGAATTCAGCAGAATATTTAAGATCTTCCCAACAATGTGCAAATAAATGGAACGTATTTAAATTCCTGATGATAATAAAATTAGCGAAATGTTTCGAGTGGAAGACGCAAATTCAATCGAAATCGGTGAAGAAAGTAATTTGTCATGCTTACTTAACAGAAAATTTGCATTTCAAAAAGCTCTTTAATAAGGATACATTTTGCTAACAAATTCTGTTATGTACATACAACAAAACAAAATATACAAGTTCTAATTTAAAGATATAGGAATCTGTGCTCTCAAAAATTAAATAATCTATAAGTAATTTTTAAATTATAATTAAGACGATAGCAATATGATATGATGTATTAATTTAATTAAAAATAAAATCCATTTAAAACAAGGCAAACATTAATTCCTCAGAAATGTGAATCTTTTATTTTTTAAAAACATCGATTTCTTTGATAGAGATTTTACAAAACGGAAGCAATCTAATCAGACAAAACAAATTCTCAATTCGAAATAAGAAAGTTGACCAAATTTGTTAACTTATTTCTAATGAGTTTGCTGTATGTGATTGGCTGGAGCCACATGGTCTGTAACCAGTCAATTGGTGGCGCAACGTACCACTAATTCGAAGTAAATAGTTCAAAAATGCTCGGTGACGAGTAGTAATTAATGTGATCTGCCTGGGCTATACTTTTTATTCTTTGGAGACATTTGGAAAGATTCTGTGTTCTGTAAATACAGTGTATAAATTAGATAATACATTCCTACTCACCGAGAATATAAGCACAAATGGAAAGTTCGTAAAAGCAGACTATCCAGCAAAATAAGCAGAAACAGATAATAGCATCCAAATTATTAACATCCTATGTGATTAAAACCACTTCTGAAAAATAACTTTAATGGCATAAGTTAAATCAATGACAAATTTACTAGATCACTGCAGGACAATGGTGATGTACTCACATTCTTTCTCATAAAGTAAACATAACAATTTTACCATTAATATTTACCTTAATATTTTTTATTTTTAATCGTCTAATATAATAAATAATTCAGTAGAAGGTTAATCTAGTCATG
Organism: Latrodectus hesperus; assembly: GCA_037975125.1. Classification (NCBI taxonomy): domain Eukaryota; kingdom Metazoa; phylum Arthropoda; class Arachnida; order Araneae; family Theridiidae; genus Latrodectus; species Latrodectus hesperus. The sequence goes on from CM075858.1 coordinate 32,885,926, forward strand.
TTCATGGGGATAAAGAACGTTCATTAGTCATTGATCATTGATTGCCATATTGCAGCCAACAACCAGATAAAATATCCATCTGACATCCCGTCAATCCAACATCTTCAATTTTGCATTAGCCATAACTCCTCTCAAATTCGTATAAACAGCATAATTAAGACCTTTTGGCACTTACATTAAATGTGCGGTTACTAACATCCGGATTTCAGTCATTACCTGATTTAAAAAAACTCCAATTAACACAACTATACATAAACTGTCGATCAATAAAGCAGTCATCAGTTTAATTTCATTGCTTATAAATTGATATGTTATTTAAGACCGGATTATTCCCTCTTGCTTATTAAATATTATAAGTTGATAAAAATTTAATATACTGCTAACGCTTGGTCATAAAAAGTGCCTTTCTTTCTGGTTTATAAAAATAATGACATGACAGCCCATGTAAGGGGCATGGCGTACGGCATTCATATCCCTTCTCGGTCTGCTGCCCACTGGATGTAAAATATCCCAAAGAGTCTCTCCTTTTTAAATATTTCCTTTCTGATAATTTTAAAATGCTTCATTTCTGGTGATTTTCAAATGCTTTCTTCTATTCTGAATTATAGTTGCAACCAAGCAATTGGTAAACACTCAGCAATATCGTCAGACTTAACTTTTACTAAGATGTCCTCTTTTTCTACGATAAGAAGTTCAGTGTGAACTTTGATGGTGTATTTGCTTCTTTGTAGAATATCTTACACTACTCGAACAATAGGACTTTCGACTTCACAGTTTATGAAAGTCTTAAAGTCAATTTAACAATATGTTTAAATAATTGCAGGTGTGTCTATGCTTGTAATATTCTGTAATATGTTTCATGGCTTTTCAGTTCTCTTTGATAGCCAAAGTTATCCCTTTTCAGTTTGCATTGTCACTAGGAATGACGAGGTATTCACGGTAAATAAAAAAGAAGGCCCGAGTCCAATTCCCAATTTATAGCATTCAGTTGAGATATTAATATCTGATAAGTTCCTGTTAAACTAGAAAAGAAATTTCTGTGAATGACATCTAGTAAATTTTATTCCTTAATCTGATACTTCCCCCAGACAACAGATCCACAGACAAATATGAGTTTAGAAACTGATTCCTAAATATTTACTTTGGGGTATATAAGTGATACTCCATTCTGAACCCCAGCAATACTGAGCAGCATTAAAGTTATCTTAAAGCACTAAATCCTTGGAGTTTGGTATGATGACACAAATTTATATGTTGATCAATGTAAATTCGTAGCAGACATTATATAACTAGAAATTTCTTAGACCACATTGTAGTTTTGTAAGTAAATATAAGATCGAAAATATTTCATTTGCATTACAATGAAATATATATAAATATTTGCATATATACATACGATATATTTTCATTAAGTGTCAAAATTATTCTGTTTTTTAATAATTTCCAGCTATTCAGAAATACAATGCTCAAAAAGTAAACTTAAGTTTCAAGGTTTATAAAACCAAAAATAATAATCTTACTAATGTGAAAATGTTATTCTGTAGTTAAATAATGCTAATAAATGAGTATCCATAATCAAATTATTCTCTGTAATACATGAAGAAAAAAGTGTTTCAATTAATGTAAATATTATAAAATTTAATGCATTAACTTGTAATTTATAACTAATTATAGAATATAGCATTAACTATGTGATTAACATAAATCCATGTAAATATATTCCTATCGATCCAGTTTACATATGGAAAATTATTGAATAAGAATTTTTATAAAATTCTTCAAACTAAGTACATTATAATTACACATTGTAATTAATTTAATGTGTCATTACACATTATAATTAATAGATTATAGTTAATTTAATGGAGTTCAAATTATAATTAATTATTACTCTACACATTATAATTAATTTAATGGAGTATACCTAATGCATATGTAAATAAAAGCATTTCTAATTAGATGGAGATGATAAAGCATTTTTGTAAGGTAAGCAGATATGTTTTCATAAATATCTAGAAGTCATACCATCATGTATTTTGGAGCCAAAACAAATTTAACTTGTTACTAATTCTCTATGTTAGTGCTTTTAATTTGGAGCTCAAGATCGAAGAGTTATGATGTAACTCAGAGGCTTACAACTGAAATTATGCCTTCCAACCAGATCATTAAAGGTAAGGTATCCAAATCAGGCTTCAAGAGACATTACGAAAAGACAAACGACAAGCACATCTTCTAAGACAAGTTCAAAGAGGCATTTAATTAATTCAAAATATTGATAGTGTCATGTTACCATTTCTAATTTAAATGCACTGCAATTTTTGAGTCATACATTATTCGATTTTTCGTACAAAGGTAACAAGGAGATACACAGCAATTTTAGAAATGTTTATTTAATGATATGTATAATCATTAATACTAGGAAAAATATATTTTATTATTAAACCAATATAATGTTTGAAAATGCTGCATGTATTGAATTTTACCATTTCTGATTAGATAAATTTAATGAAATGGCTCGCTAACTTCAAGGAAATTTTAAAATTTATTCTATCTTTTCTTTTAATTTTTATCCGTTGCTTATTTAGGATAGGGTAAGTGGTATTTTGCATTTTTTAATTAATATTCATATTTCATTAAAATTCTAATAATATTTCCACAATTGTAGGAAATCAATAAGAAAATGTAAATTTTAAGTCGCTAAAAATTTTTAATCAATTTGCTTTATTCTTTTTTAATCAAATTCAATGTAAATTTTAGTCGCTTAAAATTTGAAATCAATTTGCTTTATTCCTTTTTAATGAAATTCAGATGTTATGAAATATTGACTTAAAGATTCATTTTATTAGAATTTAATTTCATTTACTTATATATTGAATGTAAGCCACTGATTAGTTATTTAGTTTCATTGAATTTTATTTAAACACAATAAAGATAAAATATATGAAATATACCAAATTATACAACAAAATTTTTCAAACAACAAAAACTCATTTACTGTAGTTAATACTATTATTATTTTGTTCCCTATATATTAAATTGATCAAATTATAATTGCTTACAAGCATTTTCTCATACCATATTTGATAAATTGCGCTGTTTATCTAATTACCTTCCACATTAATATCTGTAAATTCCCACAATTTGATAAGAATAAAATAAAATTTTAATACCCATATATTGCAATCATTATTTAATGGAGTAAAAGCATACTTTTTCCTTTTGAAAGCTTTTAATAGTATCAATAAATTGATAGGATTTCTTTAGTTCGAAAGTTAAATATTACATAGAAAATTAGACGAGGACAATGATTTACTCTAATCAAAAGTGTTCATAATTTTTAGCTGCATAATTCTTTTGGTAAAATGAACAAAGCAAATAATGATTTAACTTTCACATTTATATTTTTCTTACAAGTTCTTAAATACGATATTTTTCAAATAAAAAGAGATCTAAATACACTGCTGGACAATTGCTAAGGACGGATCACAAACTGCAATGTAGCATAACATTAAGCGAGACATGAGGCCTAGTAGGATAAAACATTTGCCACACTGTTCAGACATTAGAATAAAGAATATTTATTGTTCTGGAAAGTACAAAAGCTGTGAAACATTTAAAAGAAAAAAATGTTTATTTGATGCTGCATACGGAAAAATGGAACAATGCATCTAAAAGTCAGCAGGCACATTGAAGAAAGGTAACAGTACAGGATATGTCCATCGTGGAGTGTGATGCAACATTCCACACGTCGTATCATACTTTGCTCAGCATTATCTAGCAGCTGTTGAGGAAATTTATCCCATTCCTATGGGAGTGCACGGATGAGGGTGTTCTTGTTTGTCGGAGGATAGTTTCGACCAACAACTTGCCTCCCCAAAGAATCCCACACATTTTCAATTCGGTTTTGATCTAGAGAACGTGATGGCCATATGAGGCGTTGAATACCCTCGCTGTCTAGACAATCCTGAACAGCGAGTGCTTGATGACATGTTGCGTTGTCGTCCATAAAAACAAATTTATCACCGACAGCACCACGGAAAAGACGAACATGAGGAAGTAGAACATCATTAATGTATCGTTGGTTGTCATAGTCCCATTCGCAACCACATGTAGGGCCGTGCGGCCATTGATCATGATGTCGGTCCACACCGTGACACTGCATGTTGGATATCGGTCCCCTTCCTGGATATTTTCTGGACGATAAGCAGTACCACTCTCGCGCCAGATCAGTTGGCATTTACAATCCGATGACAGACTGAACCTACTCTCATCTGAGAATAGTACGCATGTCCATTCCTGTTCAGTCCAACTGCGAAGCTCACGACACCATTGCAAATGGGCAGTACGGTGCGGTCTGGTCAATGGGACACACACAACAGGTCTGTGGGAGTATAGTCCCCCTCCCCTCAAACGTCTGGCAACAGTTTTTCGTGAGATCTGCTTTCCTGAGGCAGCAAGAAACTGATTTGCCACATGCTGAGCTATGGTTCGTCTGTTCCTTTTTGCTGATAGGACGATATATCTGTCTTCTGCAGGCGTCGTACTTCTAACACGACCTCCCCCGTGCTACTACTACACATTCCAGTAATTTTAAATGACTTCCACAGCCGTGAAACAACGCTATGAGCGATGTCGAACTCCCTGACAACATCTATTATTTTTCGCCGTTCTTCGATCTTTCCAATAAATCGGCCACGCATAAAATCATCTAAGGATGTCGTAAAGACATGACAAAAATTTAAAGTTCGTATATTAAATCTTTCCTGTAAAACTTTGACTTGAAATAACAACTGACCACGCGCGTCAAAACCTTTAAAGCTCTTATGAACGCTATCACGTGATGAACAGACGTGGAAAAAAAATTTGCATACGCATATTTCTTCTTACTATATCCCACACTTACTCTAATTTTCCACATTTTGCTTCCTTTCATTTTGTGGTTGCTATGGATGATAGGTGTTATCCGTCCTTAGCAATTGTCCAACAGTGTATTACTGGAATAATTCTATTTTAATTTTAATCTACATTTTTACCCTTATTAATAAGTGATCGCAATGTTTAAACTATAATGGTTATTAGCAAATTCAATAGAGCCATGTTAGCCGAATAGTAAGGACATAGGCTTCCATCCGGTTGGTCGGGGTTCGATTCCCAGTGCCGCCAAAGACCCACCGAGTACATGCGATATACGTGCTCTTTCAATCTATGGAATAGAAATTCCTGTGGTAGGTCGTTGATCAGTTACCATGAGTGTAAAGGTCTGAAGGAAAATTTCCTTCCCCTTAAGATCAAAGTCAAAGTTGAGGAAATTGATCTCCTGGTTGTTCCATTTATCGGAGCATTTGAGAGCAAAGTCTTAGTTTCACCTTCGTGGTTCTCTGGTTAAACGAAAGACGCATACTATTGACTTAAATTCGCATAGTCAGTGACTTAGAGAGCTTGGTTTGTTCAAGTGTCATATGTAAAAACAACAACAAATTTAATTTTAAACCATGTGTTACGAAAAATACATCAGTAAGGTTTCAAATTACTTTTTGAATGTTCGCATATATCTTATGATGTATTTTCAAAATATCACAGGGAATTTTTGGAAATATTATGTTAATATTCATGTAGACCTATAATTTAGAGAACATTTTAAAAAAATTCCTAGATTTATATAACCTACATAAATTCAAAATTTCAGGATTCATTTGTATAACTTAGTCACTTAGTCTCTTTTTTAAAATATTTAAAAACACAAATGATCAAATCTTATATAATATGATAAAATATCATATAAAATAACGACTTAATGATCATATCTAACAATTATTGATTTCCTATAAAGTCAATAATCTGATAAAATTCTAAGATATTTATAAAAAATTATTTTTTACATTTCAAAATGTAATCAAATGCAAAAATGCTTTATTGACTAGTGCAAATATGTAACATATCATTGATTTTATATCTGAAGGAGAAAATATCATACTTAATATTTTAATATTAACTGAATATTATAGAATTTTTATATTTTACACACTTCTAAATATTTTGACGTTAATTTTAAATATATATATTTCAGATTGTACTCATGCCAATTCAGATATTATTTATTTAGTAAACAAAGAACAAATTTGTGATAATTTAAGTATAATTATTTACAGTAATTTATTAACGTTGTATCTTTAATAGTTTAGTAAATTTTCATTTATTGCGATTTCACGCTGTGAATGATTAAAACAATTTTCTCTTATGAAACTTTAGTATTTTTCAAGCAATTTAATTTAATATGTTATTTACATTTCATAAGAATTGATATTAAGTCTTGAGAGCAATTTTCGAATAAATACGTAGTCGTTTATCTAATTAAAATACCATCCTACATGCATCCAGTTTCTACATGCATTTTTCATCCTACATGCATCCAGTTTCTATATCCGTTTTTCATCCTACATGCATCCAGTTTCTACATCCATTTTTCATCCTACATACATCCAGTTTCCGCATGCATTTTTCATCCTACATACTTCCAGTTTGCACATGCATTTTTCATCCTACATGCATCCAGTTTCCACATGCATTTTTCATCCCACATGCTTCCAGTTTCTATATGCATTTTTCATTTACACGCATTTAGTTTCTACATGCATTTTTTATCCTACATGCATCAAGTTCCTCATGCATTTTCATCCTACATGCATTTATTAAAAACAAGCATCAAATTAACTCAAAAATATTAAGTATTTGATTAACTTTCCTCAAGTTTATATTATTAATAAAAATTTTCAATAGATTTCTTACTCACAGATATCCTTTATTATTACGTGGCATGGTCATTTTGAAGGATAATTTATAAGAAGCAAAATATATTTCATGCAATTAAAAACTAGAAAAATAAATTCTGATTTAATTCATAGGAATAACACTTTAAGAATAAATAACTTCATGGCATAATAACGCATAATAGAAATAACTAATAACAATTGTTAAATGCAAATGTACAATATTGCTAAGAATAATAAAACGTTTAAAAAGTAATAAATAACATATAAAAAAGTGCAACACAAATTCAAAAATAATTTACTGTTAATTAGTAAAATAGTGTTACAATTTTAAAAATAACACCCAAAAAAATTTTAAGAAAAATATATAATAAATAATTATGAATATAACATAATGAATATATATATATACAGGGTGATTATAAAAAAATCCCGACATTTGCGCCCCAAAATGAAATTTTGTCATAAGGAAAACAACAGTGTCACTCATACAATTACGATTACAATGAGAAAATTTCAACAATTCCAAATGGCAATACCAGTTTTTTGTATTGGAGTGCAATCTGCATACTGGAAAACCGTAAATAGCTTTGGAATGGCACCAATAGCACTAAATTCCCCGGAGCTAGGCAGGAAAAAGTAAAATGCACTTCGCGTTGTACCAGAGCATTAATGTTCCTTTCATTCCTGTCACACATCACACCGTTTCATCTGCTAAAATCCCAACTTTCCACAAAACGAGAAGAATCCAAGAAACTCAAATTTCGGATTCTATGTAAGACACAGTGAAGAGTGATGTCGTCATGCTAGGTGAAAAGAAAAGGCGTTGTAAAATGCAAGCAACGTATGTTGCTTTCTGCTATTTCGAACAAGATGCCAGTATCAGGAATAAAACGTGGGGAAATCCTAAATATCTATTACCTGAATGGACAAAATGCCGCAGAGACATTGCATGTTTACCGCAGTAACCAGGGATTACGGCGTGGCCCATGCACTGTCAAAGCTCTACGGGACTTGATTCATACAAATTTGAAGAAACTGACTGTACATGAGTTGGACATCAATGAACGACCTTGTGCTCCTGTAGAAGTGGCTCAGTAACACATTTCCCGTTAAAATCAACAAAGTGAAGCACCATTTACCGCGGGCAGTGATTGGGAGGATGACCACGTAGTTTCCTTCAGTGAGTTGCGGGAATTCCGTGGGATGGAGACGTGTCCACGTTAATATGTGACTTCCAAAGTCCTTTTGCTGGTGTGGTGTGTATGTGGAGAGCAGGGTACCAACTCAGATGTGACATGTTCACCTGATCGAGGTTCACTTGGTGGTGAGCAAGTATTTCAAACTTCAAACCCGTTATCCTAAACGTACAGTCTGGAGCTCATCTGCACCACTTTGTGTGTATGTTCCTGTGGAAGCTGTTGCAGAAATTCATCAGGTGATAAGCACAGTTTATCCCACAAATGCATGTGATGCTTCACGTGTTCTGAATCTGCCAAATTCAACTATTCGCAAGATTCTATATAGAAAGTGAATTTCACATTCACTTTCTATATACATACATATATATGTGTGTGTGTGTGTGTGTGTGTGTGTGTGTGTGTGTGTGTGTGTGTGTGTGTGTGTGTGTGTGTGTGTGTGTGTGCGCGCGCGCGCGGTGTGTGTGTGTGTGTGTGTGTGTGTGTGTGTGTGTGTGTGTGTGTGTGTGTGTGTGTGTATGTGTGTGTGTGTGTGTGTGTGTGTGTGTGTGTGTGTGTGTGTGTGTACAAGAAATTCTTTCACTGTATAAAGAAACATCCATAATTAGAAGTTAGTTCAATTTTTGTAATTATTTAGTGTTATTAGTAATTATTAAAAATAATAATCTAAAATATTAGTTAGTAATTATTTTTCTGTCTATATATACGCCAATTTATCTGTATTGAGCATAAAATCGGTTTAAATTCTTTTCAGTGTATAAAATATTATCTTAATAATAAGTAATATCATATCATAATATTCTTCAACAGGGTAATAAATCAATGAGAATCTTGTTTTTTAAAAAATATGTATTCTCTCTTTTGCTTGAAGTAAGCACAATTATTAAGGATAAATACAATGAATGCTACGCGGAATCCTGATTTTCTAAAGACGTGACATAAAATTAATTAGATTTTCGTCAATAGCCGGCTTTTCTTTTCGCATTTAATCAATTAAAAGTTAATTAACCTTACACAAAAGCTTAAATAATAAGAATAGCTTATTATATTATTAATCATTATTTTCACCATATATTAATATTAAAAAATTAATTTATATAATGAATTTTTCTTTTACTACTGTGCATTATAAAATATATATATATATATATATATATATATATATATATATATATATATATATATATATATATATATATATATATATATATATATATATATATATACACTTTATACAACGAAAAATACTAAAAATATATTTAATATAGTATTTATATAATATAACAATCATAGATGTGTGCGACGTGCGACACACTATGAAAATGTTAAGTAAAAACTGATTCAAATCTTAAAATTTAATTTCTTGTATGTGTATAATTCATTAAAGGAAGCTTGTCTTGTATTGCATTAATTTCACATCTTCACTATAAATACATATTCTCTATACATATATAAAAATACAGATTACTGTTTTTATCACTAAAATAATAGGCTTTAGAACTTTTGCTTCTTCACAGTTAATAAAACTCAAAGTATTAGTAAGCAATTTTTTTAAAAAAAAATACAACATTTAAAAGAGTTATATTCTTGAGAAAAATACACACACACCTTTTTCTTTTAGATAATAAAAGGAAAAATATTTCAGGCGAGAAAACCAATTTCTTACCAACACATATACACGAGTGTAAGCATCTTTTTTAAAAATATTTTCCTTAAAGTAGAACACACACTTTTAAAGTAGGATGCACTTACATTTATAGAAAATGAAATTTCGTAAAGTCCTCAGTTTTTTTTATTATTATTATTTTAAAAAAACTTTAGATATCACTTTAGAATATTTTTATAGAAACTTCAAGTCTAACTCGCATACGTCATAAGCAATTTCTAATCTACCTTCTAACAAAGATTTTCAATTAAAATGTTTAATTTCTAAAAAATTAAATTAATTGTATTAAGTTAAAGATTGATTTTTATGTCAAGTTCTTTGTCATATTTAAATTTTTTAATCTGAATCTTTTCGTATGGAACTATGCTAATATCTCTCTTTACAGATTATAAACAACGTAAAATTTGTCATTGAAAATGACAGTGTTTTTTTTATCAAAAAAAAAATTATGTTTTTGCTGAATATATTAAAGTATTTGGTTTTAACAAGATTATTTTAAGAATAGAATGAAATGAAATGCAGTTATCTATGGTAATTTGATTAAATAATAAATAGAGATGATTACCTAATTTTATTTATTTTAATTTTTGATTGGTAGAAAAATTGTTTTTCCTTTTAGTAATTATTATAATCAATCAAAAATCATATAACTTCTTATGTTTAGTTTCTTAGTTAATGTAATTTTTCAGTTTGGTTCCACTTTTAATGCTCTGTCATAGTATTTTTAATTTCTTTCTTTAAAAAAATTATTATAATATTATATTAAAAGTATTTATCAGTATCACTTTGGTATAAATAAAATTAAAGTCTATAAATATTTCACTCGAATCAGATAAGAATGAACACATTATAATATAGTGCCTAAAACATTACATATAACATAAAACAGATACATAACATACATAAAATATAACATATTATAACATATATATATATATATATATATATATATATATATATATATATATATATATATATATATATATATATATATATATATATATATATATATATATATATAAATTGTTTATGACATAATATTACATAAAACAGCCGTAGGATAGAAAGAAAAGCAATTTTCGATGACCTATTTTTTCTATTAAAACTAAGATGCCACGAAATTTGCTGTTAGATAGACTATACAGTGCCAAGTAAAACGAAAACTTTTGCTGTTAACCAACTTATATCCAAAAACAAATTTGGAGCATGTTGAATGTAGCGAACTTTCTATCCAATTTCTACCCAATATAGACCAAGTCACTCATTAGCGACCCGAATAAAAGCAATGGAAAATCTTCTTGGCAGACAAGTAACAAGATAACTAGAAAAATGTCCAAAGAGACATCAATGGATTAACGGAAAGACCGGAAGTGAAAGGATTCGACTCTGTTTATTACCAACATAAGTAAAGAAGTTTTCGAGATGCGAAGGGAAGTTAAACGAGTTCGACATACTTTCTTCCTCTGCAAATTCCTGAGACAACACCCAAATACTCGGAAATACTCCTGTCTCTATCTATGTTGAAGGATAGTATTTTTAGAAACAAGGCATAAAACAAATGTTGTTTACATCTATAAAAGGAAACTAGATTTTTTTTAGTTTCCTCTATGTTTTTATGTAATCAATGTATTATGTATGCTACATGAAAAAAACTGTTTCCTTTAAGTCACTGTGTATAAAATGAACACTTAAGAACATTTCCTATTACATGAAATACTTTAATTCCTCTAAATATAATCTAGAATACTTTTATTTGACTTTTGAAATCAAATATTTAAAACGTTTTGGCCTAAATATATAAGTTTAATTTTTCAGGAATATTAGAATAAAAAAAATTCATTTATTTATGTATTTAATTATTTTTAAAGCAAATAATTATGAATAACTGTATAGTTGTTTAAAAAAATATTTTTAGTGATGGAACTTCATTTTGTGTCATTAATAAAAACACAATTTTGCAAAAATTACAATCCTGAATACCATAACATTAAACTATTGATAAATCATTTTCTAATAAATCATTTTGGTAAACTTATATGACTTTTATTATGTCAAAATTGTCATTTAATAGAATAATCTGTACATATTTTAATCATTTCCCTAAATCCTAAAATTTTGCAATTAATAAAATAACAACTAATGACTTGAAAATGTTTAAATAGTTATTAAATTATTCTCAACTGTTTTAAAGTACATTAAATTGCTTCTTTGGCATTTATTCACTAAATATAACAAGGATAACAGTATCATTGATATTTAGATAAGATGATAAGAAATTGAATAATAATAAAACTGAATATCGCTATGGTTACTCAGCATATGCATAAGTCTACTTCTAATTATTAGTTTACTATTAATTTAAGAAATTAATTGATATTAATTTTTTAAATAGTACATTAAAAATTGTTATCAAACGAGGTATAGCAAACCTATAAAACATCATACCAGTTATTCAAATATATCTGAGAAATTATTCGCAAGTGCCATATATGTTTGTTTGTCGCTCAACGGACATTTTCTGCACACGAGGGCTAATTAGACCGGGACCTACTGTTAAAAGTGGATTCCGATACACTACAAACATCCATGCCCTAGGTGGGATTCGAACCCACGAACTGTTGAACCGAAGGCAAGAGCGCTAACCATTCGGCTGCCAGCTCGACGCCATATATAGAAGGTGCCAATATAACATACAATTTAAAACTTGAAAAAATAACAAAGATAAGATGAACTCAGAAACAAAACAAAAACCACAGTAAATTTACAAATCATTCATCTTGTGCCTAGCTTGCCAGTATCTTGCCCACAACTGTCTCCAGTTCAGTGAAGGTCAATGACTCAAATGTCACGTCAATTTCTCCTCATATGTTGCACAGTTGGTAAAGAGGACATATGATATAGATGCTTAGAAAGAAAATCGTGGCAAGTAGTGAGTTTTATATATATATATATATATATATATATATATATATATATATATATATATATATATATATATATATATATATATATATATATATATATATATATATATATATATATATATATATATATATATATATATATATATATATATATATATATGAAGTGAGAGAGACAGATGGATAAAGAAGTGATTTTATATGTTTATGGTAAAAATGTATAAAACGGTTTATCTAAATGATATTTATAAAAATTATAATTTTTATTAGCTTCTGAATAGAAATTTATATAAGATTTTTTCGGTTGATAAACCCTAAAAATATTTTAATATGTTTGTCTGCAGATTTTTATCAAGCATTTCAATAAAATTAGATAATAATGAATTAAAAGTTGTGTGTTTAGAAAGAACACTTAGCATGTTGTTACTGCATTAAAATTTACTTTTTTTTAATGTTTAAAGGAAAACGATAATTTGTATGAAATGTTAAGCAAGAAACAAATAGCTTTAAAATTTTGAATTAATCCATGTGTGAAACTCTTTAATGCAAAATGGCAAATTCGTGACTCTCAAAAAAGCAAAGAGAAAACAAAAAATAATATTTTTTATTTTATCGGAAGTATCATTATATTTGTTCAAGCAACATAGTAAATAATTGAATCGATCATAATTATCTGCAAATTATTTATGTCATTTGTTACTATGACATCAAATATTTATTTTTTTGGTTTTTATTTTAATAATCAAATTTTCTCAGAAAACTTAACAAATTGCAAACAAATAATATATAAATACAATATACTTTAACTATAAATCATGTAAAAAAAATAAAAAAACAATGTATTTACTTTATTGTTCTAAGAACATTTCATATTTAAATAGCATTTAGAAAATAGTAATCATGCACGTTTTTAACTTTTTTAATCAATCATTATTACTATGAAAATACTTAAAGAAAAAATTTTTCATAAAAGGTTATTTCCAAATATTATATGTTATTCGTATATAATTAATTATATACTTATAAGTTAGCAATGAAAGGATTCTACACAATTAACAAACTAATATTTTTTAACAAAGAAAGCAATTGGGATTTTTTAAAATTTCATATGCATTTATAATTTTTAGGAAATTTAAATTCAATTAAAGCTGTTTTGTTTAATGTGCATGCAAATGTTGAAATTGAAAGTTTATTTTCCATGAATTGTGGGATGGCCAATTTTTGAAAAATTGACATTAAAAATCAGGAATATTAAATGAAAAATAACCTACTGGTTTCTCTCCATCTCTATTTCGTGATTTTTACATTTTATTTTCATCCCATTATTCTCAAAACCCCTGTAAACTTTTTTCAGAAAAATCAAAACATTGAAAGTAAAATAATTTTAAATTATTTATTCATATATATATATATATATATATATATATATATATATATATATATATATATATATATATATATATATATATAATATATATATATATATATATATATATATATATATATATATATTAATAATATTACTTTTTTTAATAAATAAATTGAATGTAAAGCAGTTCATACAGTAATGTTACTACAATTTCAATATATTTAAAACACAACTGATAATTTAAACAATTAAATTCCATTCAAAACTTACTCAGAAATAAAATCATAAAAATAAGAATTAAAAATTTTTAATGTATTACTTTAAGGAAAGTTAACATAAGTTCAAGACATATGATTTCAATGCTTCTCAATTTAAGTAAAAAGTATCACAAAATTTTTGAAAAACATGATCATTATTAATTTTTAGGCATTTAGAAAATAAATTTGATAATAATATTGATTTAAACCAAATCGCATAAGATATAAAAAAATGTTCTTCCCGGTGTAAGATATATTTCGGACAAAATCCGAATCACTATTACTTACAAGCAAATAAATTTGCACTTACAACTATGATAATTTTTTTATACTTCTCTGATCAAAATTATCCTTAATTTATTTTTTCTCATGAAAAGTAACTTTCTCGTGAAACAGTAATTTTATTAAAATTACTTTTATCATAATAAGAGTATTAAAACCTAATTTCCTCAAGAAGTTCTATAATCATGTAAATCTTACTTTTTAACTCTTTCATGTAAAATAATCAAAATAGCAATTATTTTTATTTATGAAATGTATAAAATTAAAAATAACTTAAATGCTCAAACTTTTGCACAAAAATCGTTTTTTAAAGTTTTTTGAGAGTAATTTTTCCCTGCATTTCAACTTTAACAACTTGAAAACATGTATATATCTTAAGTATTTCTGTAAGTGCAATTCGAATTAATTTATCTTATTTGTTAAACTGAATATTTTATTTCAAAACACTCCCTAATCTGTTTCACTGTATTTTTTATAATAAAATAAATATAAAAATGTGCAATAAAAATAGACAATTACAAAAAAGCTTTATTCATAATTTATAACTATGCAAAATAATAAAAAATTTACACATTTTTAAAGATTTGATTTTATAAAAACAATAATTTTAAATATTCCTGTAAAATAAAACATCCAATAAATAAATAATGAAATTTTGTATTTAAAAAAATAATGTTGCTTATTATAAAAATAATTAAGGAATGCTGAAACAAAAAATTCCCTTTAAGATTAAATATGATTTAGTTTGAAAAGACAAGTATTAATTTAATAATATTTTGTTTTGTGAGAACGAAGAACAATATAGAAAAATCCTCGATAAATTTTAAAAACATGTAATATTATCATATATTTTTTAATTAAAACCTTTGACAGTAATAAGTATAATTAATTAAGATAATATTCAAAAAAGAAGTTTAATAAATTACAGAAAAAATTCCTCATTTGCAACTTTTGAAAACTTAATCTTATAAACTAAAATAAATTGTAACAGAAAATGAAACAAGTAAAAATTTTGTCGAAACAAATTATGATTAACTATCCCGTTCTTAATTGTCGTAAGAATTAAAAATAGCGAATGCACATTTTGATAAAAAAAAAAGTATAATTTTTTCATACCTAAAATTAACAATGTTTTCATTTCCAGAGATTAATGTCTCAAAATTATATTACTGATAATATAGCTAAATAATTAATGAAAAAATTTATATACAACCTATAAGATAATCATAAGTGTCCCAGTATAGTACATATAATAGAGAAATCAAGGTATATATAATTATATATATATATATATATATATATATATATATATATATAATGAATGAAATGTGTAGAAATTTTTTTCCACTTAGAAAACAAGTTTTTTTATACTTAGAAACTGCATATTCTAGTAGTATGCTTTTTATATTTAGAAACCTACATATTCTGGTAGTATGTTTTTATACTTAGAATTCTACATGTTCTGGTATATGTGATTATTTTACCGAAGATCTGCTATGTCTTAGTTTTCCTTTTTTTTAAAAAAAAGCACAAGATTTCAGACATCTAGAGTACCAATTAGAATCCAAATTGTGAGAGTCCATGAAGCTGTAGCAAATGTGACAAAAACATCACAATTTTTAGGTGTTACTAGATATACAATGTCTAAATTCATAGCAATATACCTGTAGCATATAAAAACAAAATAAAGGACGAAAAGAGGAGCTAAGTGAAAGAGACCAAAAGATAATGTTTATTTTAATGTCTAAAAAAATAAACAAGTTCAACAACATTGGCCGCAGAGCTGAATCAGCATTTGGATTCTCTAGTCTCATTCATTTAAAAAGGTAACTTCACAAACATAACATTTATGACAAAGCAGCAATTTTTTAAACCATTTAATGCCAAAAATCGTCTATAGTAGTATCACGCCCATAAAACCCTCATTAATAAGCAGAAGAGAGTGATATAGTCTGACGAATTGTCTTTCACATTTCAATCGTGTGATAAATCGAAAATCTGAAAGGAAAGATTAATCGAAAAAAGTGCTGAGAAGTTTTAATTGGCCAAATCCATCTCATGATGTAAACTTTATTTCCTGCAAGAGATTTAAATTTTTGGGAAGATAATACACCTAACAATCCACCTACAATTGTTCAATCATTTTTTTAATAAAAGCGACGATTAAGTTAAACATATACATCGGCCATTGCAGTCACCAGACCTCAATAAAATTAAGCCTTTACAGTCTTTTCTAAAACGTTTAATAAGGAGTCCATTTTGGCCACCCATATTTCTCTCAGAACATTCACAATATCAATATATATATATATATATATATATATATATATATATATATATATATATATATATATATATATATATCAGAGAGTAAGAACTTTAAAGTCGACAAAAATTAAATAAAAAATGCTGAAAACTTCAGTTGGAGAAATATGTGCTGTGGATATAGAATAAACTTTTTATTAGTGTTATTTTGTAGAATATTTATATGATGGATTCAATGGTGTATGAGTATTACGAAGAAATTAAAAACCATTTTTATTATTAAATAATGAAATTCTCATCGAAAACAACTGCTAGTAAAAATGAGACATTTTAGAATGCCCTTAACAATTATTTAGCAAATATATTTCTACATCATTTATGATATATGAGGTAGTTAACAAAAAATTGTATATTTTTAAACTATGATAGAATTGTAAGTTGAATCACTGTAGATGATGAATTTTTATCTATTTTTTGGCATTTTTACTTTTTCAAATATTGATTTACTAAATAACTTTAAAAATCTAAAATCACGCAATTTCGTTTGCATAAAAACCTGCAATTTGTTTAAAATCTATTCATATACATAATTCTTTTAAATCTATTCGTATGCATAGTCTTTTTAAATCTATTCATATACATAATTCTTTTAAATCTATTCGTATGCATGAATTTCTTAAGAAATTATGTTTGCCATCATTTAAATAAAATACTGTGTTATGATGGTAAATTTTATTAATTTGTAATGGTTAAAATAAAGGTAAAACCTACTAAAACTCTTAAATGTTCTATTCTGAAAAGATCTCCTTGAAATAATCGGAAATATAATATTCTTTTGGTATCATTCAAAAGCGACTAGAACTGAGATTAAAATCTTCTGCACCAAAATTATCATCATTAGGTTAAAAGAAACACATTATACGGAGTTTTAGATATGGACAAATACAGATATAATACAGATAAGTAGTTATAAATTGATATTAAGCATTTTTTAATGATGTAACTTACAATTTCATCATTGTTTATTTCATGTCTTAAATGAAAACAACCTCACATCCAATTTTTTCAAATTATAAAAATTGTAACTATATAATTCAAACCCTGTTAACGACAAGTTGACGTGTAAATGAATTTTACACAAGCACTCCATCTTGGTTTCTTATTAAATAAAAAATAATTACTGCTGTGAAGAAATTTGCAAAAAAGTACTTAGTCCCTTTGTTTAGAGCAATATTTAAATTTTTAAGGGTTTTTCAAAATTCACGCGCTACTTTACTGAATCTAAATAGTAATTCCGCCATACAAATGCCATAAAATCCAGGATGCCGAATTATGAGTTTGATGATTTTTTGGCGAATTTTCGAATGTATCTGGTAACCTAGTTTTTATAGTATCTCAGATATGGAGACCTATGAAAATAATGCAGAAAATTCTATTTTGGCAACACTAGTGTTTACATAATCGCGCATATCACAATACGTCATCATGGCAATATTTCTTTATCGCCAAAAAAATTCAGAATTTAGCATCTTGGATTATACAGCATTTATGCCGATTCCTTATAAATCTGCAAAGCCATACTTTGTGTTTTGCTATCTCTTATAGTCTTTAAATGACATATTTTATAATTCAGTTGCGTAAAATTATCCGTAGTGTATGCAAATGATCTTTTAAAAAGTCTTACAAAAACTGTAATGGAAAAGATATTTTCTAATGTATCCTAAGAGGGGTACGTAATTAAATCAAAATAACATTAAATTTTAGTTCAATTAAAAGCTTCAAAAATATATATGTTACATATTATTTAAACTATGGATTAAACTTATGAAAAGAAAATGTTTTATATTTTGAGTTTGAATTTACTACTTCTTTTCGAATTAATTAAATTTTAGGAAATCACGAAACAACATTAATGTACAAAATTAATAATTATTAAAAGGTTTATTGTAATCACAAAACATTTTACATGATTTAAAAACTACAAGCTAATTTAAATAACATTATTATAAAATTTACCAGCAATTGATTTTAATATAACTTTATCTGCACTACGTATAAATGATTGTGTTGAGTATCTCCAGTTAAAACATTTAAAATATCATTTCAATGATTATTTCTGAAACTCACATTCAAAAATGTATATACAAAAATAAAAATATCTTTTCCAATTTTTTATTCAAATAGTTTAATTAACTTTATACCTCATTACATTTATGTTCTTTCATTATTATCTAAATTATGTAATGAAAGTTTGATATAATTTAAATTTTAAATATTAGTTAATTGTGTTTATTAAATCTTTAAAAAATTTAATTTAGTGGTGAATGTTAGTAAAGTACTGAAACTTATTTACAAATTACGTCCGAATGCAAAATAGAGAATTAATATTAAATTGATATAAATGGTATAATTTTAATTTCTTCTAAATAAAATGGTAATTATAATTTATTATAGCACTGACTTCTTTCAGCAAATAATAGTTTCTCCAAACATTTGTTTGCACTTTTCAGTAAAAATAGAAACATATTTATATTCATATTTAAAAGTCATATTTGTATGATAATTTTAACAAATTCATATTTGTATATCATTTCTGGAAATGTTTTATGTTATTCATATACTTTGTATACAATAACACTTTTAAGATTTGCATAACACTTTCAAAAAAAGCTTGATTTATAAAGCAATTATTTATTTCAATATATTTATTAAAAATGAGGAATATTGCATCATAAATCCATAAAAACTTCTTGAATTTGTTTTTTGTCTTCATTAAAATCATAAAACTGAATATTGTTGCGTCATATTTAGTCAAAACAAATTGTAATTTAGTGAATTTTTATTATTTTTTAAACTTACTAGCTAATAATTTATCATTTTGCAAACTTTTCAAAAAATAAAACTATTTTGTATTATTATGATACAAAATAATTTTTGAAAAGTTTACATATTCATTTAATTTTCCACAGAAAAAATTTTTTTCCTAACTATATGAAATTCATGGATAACAGTTGTAAATTAATAATGTCATGCATAATTATATTATAATGAGTAACCAAAATTTAACAAATTTCTCATATGCAAATAATAAAAATTTAGATTTTTCAATATAAAAATACCCATTTTTTATGACTAACATTAATAAAATGGAAGAAAATTAATTAACTTCATTTGATTAACAATTTATAATAAATATTTGCTTATATATGTGAATGAATAAAAATGATATAATTAATAAATTATAAACCTATTGTGTGTGTGTGTGTCTACATGTAATGCAATATACAATGAATTAAAAATCCACTCCTTTTAAATTCTATATTTATTAAAATAAAGAAATTAAAAAATCTAAATTTAATTAGCTAAATTATTAATTTATTTTATTTAATTAATTTATTAAACAATATAATCAATTAAACGTGCAATCAGTAAACATTTGATTAAAATAATTTAACCTACAATATGAAATTATCAATATTAAATAAGTGATAACGTGATTAATAGGGTCAATATACCTTACAGAATAAAATATTGAAAACAATTAATTCTCTTTTACACTATTTTCTAATAAAAACGTCAGCCTGGAATTCGTCGGCATTCACGCGTGATTTGCTACCAGAATATTAACCGAATTCTCCCATTTGCTCCTGAAAACTGGGAGAGTTTCACCATTAATGTATGTGACACGCTTCCTTGGTAATTTCCGGTTGGATTAAATCGAGATGAAAAAAATGTGTATGCAGTCCATTACTCAAGGAAGTATTTATTTCAAATCACCTGGTTTAAATCAAGAACGCTCTAAAAGGGCCGATGGGAGCAATTTCTATCGAAAATTATTATGTTGGAGGTTTATTTATTATCTTTTCTAAAATATATTGGGTAATTTCTTTTTAGTGATAAATTGTTTTGGTGAGAAAAGTTTTATTCCACTTTAATCAGAAATCGAAGCTGATTACATACAATGAGCTAAAAATGTGAAAATATATATGGGATCTTTGCTAATGCATTGCATATTTAGTGTAAGGAAAAATAATACAAGATATTATGCAATTTCTATTATGAGAGTTATATATATATATATATATATATATATATATACATATATATATATATATATATATATATATATATATATATATATATATATATATATATATATATATATATATATATATATATATATATATATATATATATATATATATATATATATCAGTGTATATTTTGATGAGTGCTTAAAATAATTAACACTTAACTTATTTGAAATTTACTGTTTTGAGCATCAAGGTTTATTTTAAAACTTGAACAAATTCAAAGTTTCCTTAAATCTTAAATTTGATTTGAAATTCTTACACATTTTGAAACTCTTATCAGATCTAAATATCATTTGTAATTTTAAATTTTCCTTTTAAAACATAATTGGTTGCTTAATAATAATAACACTTTATATTAAGTCAAAAATGTCTAAAATAAAAAAATTGTAGCATTCAAAAAGTGCCCCTGTTTATAAGGATACGTTTAAAGAACATATTTAGTACTAAACGTTAATATAATTTAGTTATTTTTTTCAAGATAAAATATTGTGAAAAGGATTAAAATTTTCTAAAAAAGTTAAAATATTCATTTCTAGCTAAATAATTTAAAATGTAATGAAATATTTATTTAAATTAATCTGTTGATCATCGCAGGCATAAATAAAATTAACAGTGACACGAATTTCTCAATTACCAAAATATTACACAAAATTTTAAATGAATCATGTGAATCTTTGGACTTTTAATTTATTAAAAACATCTTGCTCTAATTAAAATTTTGTAAGCATTTTATAACTTGGATAAACATTGTACATTATTGTGACGCCATAGAACATAAGTACTGTCAAACTTATATCCCACTATAATTGATATATAGTTGACAATATATTTTCTATATTACAATTGAAAGTATGAAATATTTACATTTCACAATATTTTTCAGTGCATTTTATTTATCTCAAAATATTTAAATAATTTTCTATCAAGCCTTGTTACCTCTAAAGATCCTTAACTCAATTTTGATTTGAAATTCTGAAGAAACATATTTTCATTAAATTATCTATCAGTTTATATTCCTTTATTTACATGAAACGAATAAATTACTAACTAGTTATATTTATACTATTTAGAAACAAATAAATTAATTCAAAAAATCACAGAGAGAGGCCGCTAGCAATCTGAGATTGAATGAATATGCGACAGTGATTTCCATTCATTTGTTCTGGATCTCGTCTTCCAACACGAGAGCGATAACACTCAAAAACATATCACTCACAAGACATATCAACGATATCAATTATACTAAGAGTCTCATGGTAGTGAGAAGCAGGGACTTGTTCATTAGGACATTGTCCTCATCTTGTAAGTTCAAAGTAGTGATTCCGAGTTTAAACTAAACCGAAGATCTGTGGTTCTTGTTGAAGGTGGATGGGACATGTAAAGTAGGTCATAACTATGATGTCTTCACTATCTTCCAAGGGAGAAGAAACCTCGGTGTGTCTTCTGCTTGGTACCTGTTTCGAAATTATGATGACTACCACCCGGCTGCTGACACCAAAATAGTAGAGCCCAACTCTTGACAAGGTATAGGAAAGTAACTAAATAGTAGAGCTAAACTCTTGGTTTGGTACAAATGCTATGCTGGTACAATTAGTTAGATGACTCACAACATCCGTTACAGTTGCAATACAACATGTTGCAATGAATTGTAGGATTGTCACGACATACAGAATATTTGAGTTTAGCCAATGCTTAAGAGGATGAATGATACACTAGTGTCTCTAAATAGCCACATATTCAAAAGTATACCAATTTTGTGGCCACAGGTTATCGTGGAGGCCATATGATTTTGCAGCTTTGACTGTCTCAACCAAATGTTTGCAACAGGAATAAATTCATTGAATTGGTACAGCATGACTGTGTACGATCGGGTATATAGTTGATTTCTATAATCAACCTCTCTTACTATCATAGATAACTCTTGTTTTTGATTTAAAGGAAAGATGACATTAGTGCATAATAGAAAAAGAAAAGGCTTAATGCGCAAGTTGTTTAAACAGATTTTGGATATTTTTAAAGGTATACTGTGCAAGAATAAAAAAAAAGAATTCGGAGATGCTGCTAAATAAAATTCTACTACTTTGTAATTTCATTTATGCAAACCACAAAGGTTCCTTTGTAAATAGTTTTTTTTTTCCTAAAAAATATGAATGAGGGAAGAGTAGCAGCCCGATAACCAATTGGTATAGTACGAGGTCCTTTCTCACCGCTAAATCTTGAATGCAAACCATATATCTTTAACATTCCTTCTTAGTTTATCCAATTCATTACTTAAAATTAAATGTAACTCTATCCTCGCAAATCAATTTTCTATAAATATCTCTAATGGACGAAAGCAAGTTTTTATAATTGTAAATGCACATCATAGTAAAAAGACAATTTATGTATTCTTTCAATTCAAATCAATAAATATTTTAATTTTGATGGATCTAAATTTTATTTTAATTTATTTATTCAGAAAATTCTTTTTAAATATATATTCAAGAACCTTGCCACTGACAATCCACAACATTTAATCAGAAATATAAATGTTTAAGCCGCTAGATTCTATTTCATAACAACTAGACAAGCAGGTGTCGAAGAATTCTTTTTCATTTAACACTTCTGTGTTGTTGCATTTTTTATCCCCTTTCTCGTTCCTAAAAAACAGTTTCTTTTTGTTTTTCTATAATGTTTTTCTACACTTTTTTATCAAAAAGAAATATTGTCAAAGAATGCGGGTGTAAATAGAAGAGAAGTGACCCTTTGACATTTTAGTTGCCTCATCAATAGTAAATCCCACATGGATGCCACTTCATAACTTATTTTTTGATGAAGTTTGACAGAGAATTTTCTTTTTTTTTTTTTTCTAATAAAGTATAAAAATTTATTGGCTTAATTATGAAGTATGTATATGTTATGTGATTCAAAACTGCCCTCTCTCTAGATAAATGGTACACATATACATTAGATATTCTAATTTTCCTTAAATAGATCCTCTATTATCTTAAGAAAATTAACATTTATCCTCATTTTCATTTCTTATAAATTAATAAATATTACCCTTAACATTAAGTTTTTTATTTCATATAACTTAATTTTCTAATTTCAAAATGGGTATACCTAATTACAAAATTTAATTTGCTTCCTTTTAATTTTTAGACTCCTAAAAATTTATTCTTTCTCAATCATGGATATCCCCCTTTTCTTAGCAATACTCTAACTCTTTTGATACTTATACATTTTTGTCACTAATGTTTTTCGCAGAAACAGTTAAATATTTCATAAATTAAAGTAAAAGCTGTGTTAAATTCTTCTATAATACACGAAGACTAGGAATTTTCCATTTTTTCGAATTAAAAGGGGAAGAACTGTTGTACTTTTTCAAACAGGGGTATGCTCTTGTAGAGTTAGCATTGTAATCCTTATAGTAGGTGGGATTTCTAATTCGAAAGAATAAGAATTCCAGAAGTATCACTCCACTTGGAAGACATTGCGAACAAAACTTATTTCACATGTTCTAGGTACTATTATCACACACGCTGAAATTTTGGCTGCGTCAGTATGAAATTCACTATCTTTAAGCTGCGAAACTTATGCCTTTCCAAACTAGACCTCGGCGACCATGCAATTAAAATCGACTCGCAACATTACTTATCATTAGCCTGTCATGTGAATTTGCTTAGCAAACTATTCAAATTGTAAATCAAATAAATTTAGTTAATTCAATTTTCGTCGTTTTAAATAAGTAACTACCATCAAAAATAAATTCAAAAATAAAAAAAGAAGTTGTATTACAAAAAAATAATAAAACATTTTATCTCATGTTTATAACGATTTCGAAACATAAAAAAAATTCTCCTTTTCCTAAGACAAAAATGTATCTCTAGTTTCAGTAATTCATTCATTAAAAGGGGAATAAACTCTCTTGAAAATGCATGTCATCCAAAATCGATATTAGTTTCAAATTCTTGTCGTCAAGCAGCCCCTTTCCTATAAACAAAATACCTATGTACAAGGTATGCGGAAATATGATAAATGACTCGCGGCTATATTCCCGGAAGAGAAGCTTATTTGTAACCATGAAACTGTGGTTGAAGATGAAAAGTGTGTTCACATCGCATGGCACTGTATACTTGTACCCTTTTCGTTTAAATTGGCTGCAGATTGAGAAAACATTTTTGGTAACTAAGTTTGTTTTAATACTGGGAATATACTATGTCATAACAGAACATTTCAGAAACATTGTATTCAGTTGTATAATATAGGAAAGTTAAATTATTAAAGAAGAATATACTACAAAATACAAAATACACCATAAATGCCTTAATGTAAAAAAGTTAATTTATGTAATTACTGTATTGTACCTTAGTCTTAAGTATAAGTTGAAAATTTTAAATTATTAAGATAATTTGAATAAGTGAGAATTAGGTAAAGTTTGCTTATGTTAAAATAACTAATTAAAAGATTTTAAAACATTTTAATTATTTACGGATTACGGAAAGCGAATTGGTTGAGAGATTAAATTTATTCTTGAAAATTTTATTAACATGATGCAATTTAAGCTAACTAGCTTTCTTCCAAAGAAAAAAGCTAAGTTATGTCTGAATTTACTGTCATAAATTTTACGCAAATATTTTTAATACATTTTAATACTGAAAATATTCTTTAAATTAACAAAACATTAAAAGCGTTTTGCTATTTTCTGAATAAAATTATTAAAGCTTGTTTACACAATTTTTCTCAGTAATCGCAATATGTCTTAAACAACACACTCTACAGAAGAGAATATTTTTATCAATATGTGAGAAATGTCTTCAACATACTTATAAAAAAAATTCAGAAAACGGTTATAAAATTTTCTACTGAAAACATTTTCTAAAGTTCGATTTAGAATTCTGTTTCCAGACCTACAATTTCTCAAGTGTTTATATGAGGTATCTGCAACTTGTGTAGCTTTTGTATTATTTTTGTAGTATTTTCAAGAACTAAGAAAAAAAACAGAAAGAGTGAAAACTCATTCTATTTTTAAAATGTGTTTTATTTTTTATAAGTAAAGCAATCTGCGAAAAGTAGAGTCGCTTCAATTAGATATACAGAAGAAACAATTTAAGAACCAAATCTATTTCATTTTTAAATGAGTAAGCTTAATGTGTATATGTTATTTTTGTACTACCAGAAAAAAAATGTATCTAAAATAATAAACATTTTTACTCAGTTATATTTTCTAAGTATTTGTATTTATAGATGATGGGTATTAGTAATTATTATAATCTCATCATTATTTTTTATTTCAATCCTAAAATAATAGTTAAAGTGATATCAAAATCCATTTGAATTGTTTTGAAATCACTTTAAAGAATAAAAAAACCGAATACTGGATTAATTTTAATTGCTTTCATATTTATGTCATTAAAATCTTAATTTATATCCTAATCCTAATTTCATTTATCTTAAAATTTTTAAATAAATCCTAATTTATATATCCGAGTTTATGCCCATAAAAGGAAATTTTTAAACTAAAAAGTTTTTCTAAATTAAAAACTTACATTGGAGAATTCAGTTTCATGTGTTAGTGGATAGAATCCATTGACAATAACTTGCTTATAAGATTTCCTAAGGAGTGTTCATGCATTTTTATGTTTTAATTTTTATGTGTGTCATATTCATAGCAAAAGAGTGATGATTTAAAAGTAAGTGTAAGTCATTAAAAGGATGATTTATTTCTCTCTCCTTTATTCCTTCATAAAAATTTTATCAATTTTTTTCTTCAAAAATTACACAAATATATGCAGAAAAAACTTTATAACCAGTCCTTTCTATTTCTGCAATTTTTAGTTAGAAATATCAGAATTATTGAAAAATAAAAAAGCTAGTTACGATTCTATAAGCTTTCTCTGAATTCATTATTTATTATAAGTAATAAATTATCATATTATTAATATTTTAATCTAACATTTCCAATTATTATTGAATACAAGAATCGTTTTATATTGCAAATTTATGCATGGTGACTACAATTTTGCATAAAAATTAATTATTCACTAAATGAAGCTTTTCCTAATTGCAGAATTGAATGTATTTAAAAACTATACCTATTGTGATGTAAATGATAATGCCTTATAAGTTACATATTGTAAAATCCAATTTCATACAATTTGAAGGATTTTACTAAGGAATATTCCTTATTTCCTAATGAAAAGTTCCTCGTCCCAAGCTTTTGCCAGCTTTGATCCCAGTATTCTGATCTTCTGAGATATAGTTCGTGGGTTAGAATCTCAACTTGAGCATGGACTTTTGTAGTGGTTTAAAATATATTGAACCACTACAAATTATATACTTTTCAATTTGTATGTCTTTTTCTAACTAGAACTTGTATACAAAAAAATGATCGTAGACTGACAAATAAAACTTCCAATACCTTAGACAAGTTAAGTTATATGATATGTGAAGCAATAAATAATTATGTCAAAAGAGAAAAGATTTCCATTTTTTTTCTTTTAATCAGAATAACTATAAACATCAGTTCTTCATTTCATTCAAATTTCTAAATGAGTGTCAAGGTTAAAATATATTTGAATATTTAGAAATTGTGTGCATAACTTTCTTCTCATTTTAAGTTTCTTAAAACATGAACGTTTAAGAGTAAATATTTGTTGTAATTAGAAAATGAGCTTCGTTTTAGCCAAGATGCCTTTTTTCGCACTAACACCGTATTGCGAGTGGCTAGCGTGAAAGATGAGTTGATAGTTTATTATTGTTGCAAAGACAGAAAGAAAGCAGTTTCTTCAGCGCTTAGCATAGGGTTATTCGATATAAAGAAGCTACGATTACTATTTTCGTAAAATAAATGAGAAATACGAAAAAGCATAGTAACGTCATGTTCTCTCAGCTTTACATTTAATCTCTTTCTCTTCTAGTATATTAATAAAATATTAATAAAAATTTAACATCGTATACGCGATTATTTATTGCAAATTTTAACTACAAAATATTAAAAACATATCAAAAGATTTGTAAAAAAGAAAAAAAACATTGCGTATCAAATAGTTAAACATGATAGATTAAACATGTGTAAACACACAACAGTTCATTTAGGTAAAATAAAATAATTCATAATTAAACGTAACCAAATATAACTTTTATAAACACAATTACCCAGTTTCTCATTCTTTAAAATTATAATTACGAATCACATGTTTGTGAAATCCATTTGTTAAGATAATAATTTATTTCCATTAATATAATTCCTCATATTCTTAATACTATTTAATAATCTAAGCAAGCGACATTATTTTTTCCTCATTTATACTGGTTAGTTAAAAAATTCATATATATATATATATATATATATATATATATATATATATATATATATATATATATATATATATATATATATATATATATATATATATATATATATATATATATATATACTTTGATTCAGTTCATTATCGGCATAAATTAATTTCCGACTAAATAATTCAATATTATTGTTTCACAGAAATAAGACTAAAAATGTTTATTATTATTTTTTTGCAATTAAAAAGTAAATGCGAAGTATGTATAAACACGAAAGAAACAAATATTTTAAGTCAATTTATTATCTGTATTAATTAATTTCCTACTAAATAAATCAGCAAGTATTTCATAGAAAATAAGCCTAAAAGTGTGTACATTATTTTTTATAGAGTAACCTAATATTTGCTGCAACATTTTTATGAAGAAACAGATATTTCTCTGGGAATCATAATTTGGTAACAGACAGTTTTTTTTTTTTTTTTTTTTTTTTTTGTTCTTTATTGGATTAAAAGCAAGAATGGGAGTGGTAATAAGTAAGATAGAAACAAAGCAATTCGTTGAATTGTTGTTTTCTAAAAAAAGGCGGGGATCAAAGTAATTGGATTCCGCGAACGCAGAAGATTGCCTTTTCTTTTAGTGTTAAATCAATTAAGAATTAATTAACCCTTATAATAATATCAGCCTAACTCTATTATTTCAATATTTTTTTCTAGCTACATATTTACACTTTATATAAAATAATATTTTGTAAATATTATAGTATGTAAAATGTTGATCTTTTTTTAGTAATTTATTTAATATTTCATAAAAGTATTTTTTATGTTATTTTGAAATATTTTTGTAAAGATAAAACAAAATGTACTTCTCATATGAAAAAGATTTTTGTTATTTATAATCATTTTTATAATAATATTTTATTTATTATTGTAATATGTTTTATATTGTTAGAAAGTTGAAAATATTTCAGACAATTATTCAATTAGTTAAAAATTACAGCTTTTAATTTCATAAAAACATTTGTTTTTTAAATAACTTTTAATATTCTAGAAAATATGAATACAAATTCATTTTATTATTAGTCTACTTAAATAAAAGTATTAAGTTTGATGAAGTAAACCTCTTACGACGACAAAAAATGTTTTTTTAAGTTAACAATTGTGATTGTGACACATACATTATACTTGAAATCTTCTTGTTAAAGAATGACTCATTAACTCATTTAATGAAACAAAATCCATTAAATCTCGAATCAGGAATCTTGGATTAATAACAAAATAAGTAAAATGAAAAAATATACAAAGAATTTTTTTTTACAAAAATGAATCATTTAAACTAAAGACATAATATTGATAAGGAATAAAAAAATAAACATAGCAAAATTTTTGAGATTCTTGGTGTTAAAGTGTCAGCAGTGATTTCATAATTTAGTTAACATCATCAAATTAAAATTTTAATTACTATGTATGTTTTTAAAGATATTACTCAAATAAAAAATACATGATTATATTGTGATGTCAGAATAGAATATTTGGAAGTATGTAACTTATTGACTTTATTAGTTATGTCATGAATCTTACACACGAGTCTAAATTTATGATATCTTGAAATTGCGAGGAAATCTAAAAACTTGCTTTTGCTTTATCCCTATATTTGGTAATAAATTGACTCTTGTTTTTCGATTTGTTAAGGAATTTTTCTTAAATCAGTGTCATTATTTAAAAACAGATTTGCAAGTTCATGTAAAATCTTAGAACTAGATACCTATTACTGGTTGTCAAATAGAAAATAAAAAATAATGCAATTAGCAGCTTCAGTAGATGAATATGAAAAATATTTTATTTCATCTTAGATATTAAGTTTTTATTATCTAAGATTATCTTTTTATTATCTAGATTAGAAGTTTTTATTCTCGCATTTTAAATCTAAATGAATTCATGTAACATCTATATGTTAAAATAAACAAAAATCATGTAATTTGTAAGATAGAAAAAAAATAAAATAGAAAAGCTTATTTGTGAAGCAGTACTTTGGCGGTGCGATCTTTCAACATGCAGCTCGAGCAAGATCATTCGCAATGGTACGTGAATCTAATCGTCCAGACTGATTTTTCTAATATCTTTGAGATTAACTTAGAGCTGGAGCGAACTGGTGACATCAATCAAATTGTGAAAAAAACAATTAGATATGAATTATTATACAGTTGCAGATTGTGAACAACTACTTAAGAGAAGTTTGTGTAAAAGTATTTGGGGAAAATGAACAAAATAAAATCAGTGGCTCTGAAAAAATAATACAGATAGACAAGAGATTATTTACAAAACGAAAGAACAATGTGTTCCACAACAGTGGGCATTTGTTAGCTTTTGCCGCGTAACGTACGAATGCTTTCTAGTCAAAGTTCCAAGCTGTTCTTTACCAGTACCGTTAAATACAATAACAAATCATATCGAGGAAGAGCCATTTATCTATTCCGATTCCTAGAAGGGCAACTACACAACAAAAATGGAAGAAGCTTGTCTACAGCATTTCAAAGTCATACTGAACTGAACTCCGTGGCACGACAGCCCATGCAGGCCAAGGCCTACAGTGCCCATAGCTCTTTTCATGACCGAGGGTTTTGGGGTGTGAAGCATATGTCCCACTTAGGTGGTCAGCCTAACATGAGACCCCTAGTGTTTACTTCCCAAGCATGCTTGGTACTCAGTTAATCGACCCACTGAAGGGATGAAAGGCTAAGTCGATCTTACCCAGCCCGAGGATCGAAAGTCGGACCTGTGCCTTCGGAGCGTGAAATACTGTCACTCAGCCCGGTGACTTAGTGGCAGTGTTTCACGCTTTTTGAATCTAAAATTCACAGCTTTTCTGCCTTAGATTCTAAGATTCACAGCTTTTCAAATTTTAGAATCTAAGACAGTCTAAGCAGTGAAAACATTACAGAGATCTAATGCGCTTGCGTACGTTTAATTTCCTTCCTTATGCACTGAAATGGCTGATCCAGTAGAACAAAATTAAGTTGCTTCTGTATTTTCTGCCCAAATTTTTCCATGATTGCTTTGTAAGGAAAATTATATTAATTAAAGTTTTCAGTCACATTTCCATAATGTATCTTGAAGGTGTTTAGAAGCATCAATGATGGTGTACTTTATTGAAATTTTTTAGAGAAATGGTTATGTTAAAAAAAAAACATTAGAAATAGATGAAGTAAAATTGTTTGAAATTGAAGAGACTAATTTTTGGCAGCAATTGCATTATAAACATTTTATTGTGAATGAAGAAATGTTTCAGTACTAAAAAACTACTCACACAGATTGTAGATATGGCCATCTTTTTCAAAACACTTTCTCTAATAATTTGATTTCAAGATCCTCATGGCGTCCCACACAGAATAGGATTAGTTTATAAATGTTTTTTATTTTTTATCTAAGCAAATTATTAAATTTTATGTGATGTATTTGCTGTAAGCAGTCTAATATATTTACGTAGAAAAATTAAAGTAGTTTCGTGCTATTTTATGTAGTAAAAGACAGAAAATATAGTTTATAAAATAACGTACTGCATGTAAATCAGTAAACATTATTGGGGAAATATAGCTGTTTGGATAAAAAAACAGATACAATACATTGCAACATTTCAAGCATGTACATAAAAGAAGGAGTGCATAATTAGAATCCATTTTCTAACAAAATTATTCTGCGGGTTTCATTCATGGTTCCTTCAAAAACATTCTTTCAAAACAAGCAGAATTAAAAAATATTAATATTTATGATTTTATTCAGAGTATATAAATACGTTATGAATATTATTATGTAAAAGATGAATGGTCTATAATTTCCATACATATTTGATGAACTGAAACAAAATGCTTGAATAGACTCTGTATTTTAACTGCCATAACCGTAGTTGTACAAATTTTACATTTCAAACACAGTCTGTAAAAATGATTGTTGGGATTACATGAAATTAATGAATGGCAATAAGTAATAGCAAGAGTACCATTGGAATTAGATCCAAAAGAATGCTGATAGAATTATTAACAATAAGCAGAGAAATTGGTTGGTTGATAGGTTTTTGTGGCACAAGATCCAAAATAGATTAAGTTGCTCCAAAAGAAGTAGAAAAGATAAAATTGGTTTGGTAAAAAAATGTAGGTAGCAAAAGGTTTTTTACAAAATACTTTTAGAATTATTTCCCAGTAATTATTGAGCTAATAAGAAATATGGGGTATCAAAAACTAATTAAACCTTTGAATATCGATTTTAATTCAATTCAAATAATTAAAACCAATTCATAATTTCATTTCTGTTCCTACAAACCCGAAACAATTTTTCAAAGACAATTTATTAAATTACTCTTTTTCAAGAATAACGGAATTTTACATTGGATCAGTAATAATATTAAAAATATCTTTAAAATGGATTTTGATTTTTTTAAAAAATAACAATTCAAAATTATGATTTTTTCAAAACCTGTACTCACTGGCGAATATGTAAGTGAAGTTTAAATTTTCATTATTTAGTCATATTTTCCTAGCACTTGCAAAGCCAAAAAATTTTTTCACTCTAAACTTATATAATTATACCAATTTACACAAACCAAAACTTTTCAAACTTAGTGTATTTATTTCCAGAAAAACAACTTTGATGGATGCTGATAGGAATATATGCCTTATCCAATTTCAACCCACTATGGACTAGATCACTTATCTGCCATCCGGATAAAAGCAGTGGAAAACCATTACAGTAGAGAGAAAGTAACTAGACTACAAAAAAAAAATACCCAACGAGTCATCAGCAGGTTATCGGAAAAAAACAAAAGTGAAAGGTTTCGGCTCTGTTTATTACCCCCATAAGCAGAGAAGTTTTGTGAGATGCGAAGCAACTGAAGCGACTACATAGGCATGTTGCTTTTTGAAGATAGCCCAGAGAACGGCAAAGGGTCTGGTAATGACATTTTCTCCAAGTATGTTCACGTTGATATTTTTGTTAAGAGGATAAAGGAAGTGGAATAGCTATTTTCTCTCGTAGTTATATTGCAGAAGAAGCAATAATTCTTTATATAAAAACATATACATACACTTATTTGAGCATTCATGTTTATATTGAAATTTCAGAAAAACTTTCATTTAATATAGTAGCTAGATAACGTCCACTGACACAGATATCACAATAAATATTAAGATTTACTCACGTTATATAAAGCTTAATACTAGAATAAATAGCTTTCGTTCATAATAAGGAATATGATATTAGGAATAGTAATATGAATAGCACACATTCATGAGCAATCAATAAATCCAATTTCCATTTATTGTTTGCTCATGGATTACATTCATATCTGTATCTGATTTTTTGCGTAAAAACTAAATATTCTTCAACTATTATTTTACTAATATTAAGGATAACCGTTAAATAACCGGATAAATAATTCATTTAGATGGATAATTTATCATGGATACATCCATAATTCTGAGATACCAAAAATATCTCAGTTAAATAGAAATGGGATAAAAATGGTGTTATTTAAAATGGGTTACAGCCAAAATTATGATATACAAAAATATCTCAGTTAAATAGTACTATACTCGTAAGAAATAGGGTAAAAATGGTGTTATTTAAAATGGGTTACAGCCATGATTCTGGGATACCAAATATATCTCAGTTAAATAGTAAAATATTCGTAAGAAATGGGCTAAAAATGGTGTTATTTTTCAAAAATAAATATTTTATCCACAATTTATTTCTTGTGTATTTTATTTACAAATTCTATTTTTAAAAATATGATGTGAGGTTTCTGATTTACTAGGTTTCTTTAACTTTTTAAAAATAATTAACCGCAGTTTAGATAGAGAAATTTGTTACTTTAGTTGATTTATTTTAAATAAGTGAATGTAATACCTTATAAACGAATTATCTGCTTCTATTAAAAGTAATTTCTGAAATTTATGAACCTCAGAAATAT
The DNA here is from genome assembly GCA_037975125.1 of Latrodectus hesperus. Lineage (NCBI taxonomy): Eukaryota > Metazoa > Arthropoda > Arachnida > Araneae > Theridiidae > Latrodectus > Latrodectus hesperus. The sequence goes on from CM075858.1 coordinate 32,919,988, forward strand.
TAGAAAATAATAGATATGACTTACAAAACGCCGCATGTATCTTACAATAATGGGAAACTTTAATCATGCTTCGTCTAGAATATTTAATCAAAAATTATATGTTACATGTGTGTGCGTGCGTGCGTGTGTGTGTGTGTGTGTGTGTGTGTGTGTGTGTGTGTGTGTGTGTGTGTGTGTGTGTGTGTGTGTGTGTGTGTGTGTGTGTGTGTGTGTGTGTGTGTGTGTGTGTGTGTGTGTGTGTGTGTGTGTGTGTGTGTGTGTGTGTGTGTGTGTGTGTGTGTGTGTGTGTGTGTGTGTGTGTGTGTGTGTGTGTGTGTGCATACATACATCATTAAAATATCACATGTACATTAAATGTGACAAAAGATAGTTTTTCTATTCCGTCATGAATGCAGGCCAAGTGATCAAATTTATAAAGAGTTTATTTTTCATTACGAAAGTTTTCTTTTTTGAATCAATGTGAAAAATATAATTAGTTTTCCTAGAAATATTAAATGCTCTATAAAACAGTTTAATTTAACATAATATAAGAGTTTGAAAATTATATATCATTACTTAATAATAATGAAACAAAATCAATATTATTTAATTAATTTTATATAATTCATTTTTATAATTTTATATCAAATAATATTATAATAATATTTTTAATTGAAAATTCTATTTTCGTATCATTTTTCTTTTAATAAATGCAAATTTATGATTAATTAAAATTGCATATAAAATTGAATAAAGCTTTATGTTTTAGATAATGATTAAACACTGAATTGTGTTTTATGTGACGAATTCATATGACGTAAGGAAAGAATTTAGGAAAACTTCAAAGTAGCCAATTAAAACAGAAGCTCATACAGACGCATGCGCAACAACCATCATCTTCTGCAAAGTTCCGTAAGAACCTTTAGGTCATGATGAGCTCCTAAAACAAAAATTAACTCTTAAATGTCATCAGGGGATAAATTTGCAGTTAAAAGGTATATTCCAACCATTCCTTTATTTCAGATAAAATTTGAAAGTCACTTCATATAAGAAAAATATTATATCGCAGACCTTTTAATACTATTAATATTTTGCAGGATGATGAAATAGATAACCTGGTGAAAATTCATAACAATCATAACACCGCTTCAGCTATATATATATATATATATATATATATATATATATATATATATATATATATATATATATATATATATATATATATATATATATATATATATATATATATATATATATATAATTTGTAGGAACACAATAGTAAATTGGTTTCATTTTCATAGATTTTAATTTATATGTATTTTAAAAAAAATAAATGCAGTAATTATCTTTAAAATTTGTTTTAGTTTTGTAAAATAATAAATTCAAAATTTATAATGAAAAAATTTTACATAAAACTTCTGTAATTACTTAATTAATTTAAATAATAGGTTTGGATGGAATTTTCATCACCAATATTTTTTTAAGATTCGTAGCTTGTAAACTGTTTTTTTAATATCTATTGATTTAAAAACTGTAAATTTATAATAAAACAAGTGCCAATAGAAACTTTTAACTTATTTTAAATACTTTTATCATTAAAGATATCAGATTAAAATATTAGACACTATTGTCATTTTTTTATAATATATTTAAAACAGAGTTACCCAATTTAAAACGGATTTATATTTATTCAAGTTTTTTAAAGTAGAGAAAAGAATAAAATCCATATGTATAATAACAAATCAAAGTAATTTATAAATTAGAAAATTTTGAAAGACTTAAATTATAAAAGCTCAAAAATTTATATTTGACATTAAATTGATCATTTTTATTTTAAAGAACTTATGGCTCATTCTATGGCCTTTATTTGTCAAAACAAATATAACGCAAAATATTGCCTATTTTAATGAAAACTTTCAAAATATGAAGAGGATAAACAGCACAATCATTTTATACATTTCCATTGAAGTATATAAATAGAAACTTTATTTTAAATTTATATTAACATTCATTACTCGTAAATTTAACATTTTAATGTGATAATCATAAAATATTAAAACGTGATCGAAATATAGCAAAATTTATAAGTGCGATTTCTAAACTACTGAATTTGGTGTTAAATCGCAACATTTTGAGTTTTTCACGCAAATGGTTCACGGAACTCCATTTAATGATATAATGAAAAAAGAGAAATATTTTAAAGTTATATTCTGTCGAGAAAAACAGCACACATTTTTCATTATTTTTTAACATGACTTTCATATAACTCGTGAGGTACAATATGTCTTTATTTTCGTTTTTATTTTTGAATGGACAAGAAACATTTCAACACTTTTGTCACAGAAATTCAATTTTGTTTTTCTTTTACATCAACCGCTGTAAAAAAAACTCTCTTAATCTTAAGTAATTTCAAAACAAATATATTCAGAACGGAAATATTTCCTTTGATATGTAAATATTCAAGAAAATTATCAGTCATAAGGAAATTACTTTTTTGAATTCAAGTGAACAATTTTAACTTTTTATCTCTCATCAAAACTGATTTAAAAGAAAAACATGCTGGATTCTTTATCATATTATATAGAAAGGTTTTTCAGTCTTCATCCATTTGAATAATATTTTTGGTAACATTATTGATATTCTTAACATATTATTCTATTCAGAATTTTTTTATCATTTTATGGTTCATATTTTTGAAGAATATTTTAATTAGGTCCACAAAAAACGAAAAATAATAAAGTCTATTGAATAAGATAAAATTAAAAAATACTTAAAAACAAAAAAAATTGATATTAAATTGCTGATATAAGGGTTTTTTCGCAATGTTAAGATTTTTTGACCATTAACTAAAAATCATTCATAGATTCCAGGTAGCGAATAACTTTTTGATATCTGACATACGTTCCCATTTTTAAAATTTATGCCAGGATTTTCTGGCCATTGCAAGTCCAGATAATGATCCTTGGATCCAAAATAAGTTGATGCCTTATATCAAATAAATTCACTTTTTGAAAAGGTTAAGGCTAGAATGGTTTTTTTAGAATTAAAAAAGACTGTATTGCTTAAATACAATGTTTTGTATAACTATTTGTCATTATTAATAATATTATTATTTTAATAAATTAAATATAATTAACTTATTATTTATTATATTTAATTTATTATATTTAATGTTATTATTAAAATATTATTTATAAAATTATGGAGACACTAATGTTTGTTATTTCAAATTGCTTAAAAATGCACAGCTCTCAGAAAAATAACTTGAAACAACACTAGATATTAAATCTATAACAATAAACTTTTGATTAGACTTTAAAAATAACTATTAATTACTAGGAAACAAATCAAAAAATTAAAATTAATAAATATATTTGAATGTATATAAATTTTCTGAGATGAAAAACTGTAATTAGAGTGTATGCTAATAACAACTTTTCTTTGGTAAGATTGCAGTCAAAATCTATTACATGAGATCAAAGTCATAAATTATTAGCAAACAAATGATATAAAGTGTTAATAACATAGTATAATTTCTTCCTTCTCATTATACTTTTCACATAATATTTAATACTCCTCATACAAGTATAAAGATATAATTAAAGTCTTACATATATATTATTATTATAATGTTTTTAATAAGTTAAGGCACCATCTATAAATGCTTAATCTCTTGAATACTTCCTAACAATTAATATTTTCCTTATGTCATAATTTTTCTTGTCAAATTTGCTATATTTCACTGGCGTTAAATTGTTGTAATTTATTAAGTTTAATGACCCAGAGACTCTAATTTTCTTTACAACAATTAATTCAACACTGGAAAATTTGAATAAAAAAAACATCACTTTCGTTCAGAATCTTCAATATTCTGGGACGAAAATTAGTCAATAAAATATATTTTAAATTTTAGGCATTTTTTGTTAGAACATACTGAATTTTATACAAGTAACTAATATATACAATCTCCCAACCTATATAAAATTTGTCAGAGGCAACAAAAAATTTGTTATTTTTCTTTCAATTATTTATATATGAGCTTGATTTATCTGTAGACATTTCGGATTAATTTTGCAAATTTTATACTTCATGATCGAAAAATAAAGATAGTTGCTCAAAACATCCATCTTTAACGGAATCAAATATTATATATATATTATATATATATATATATATATATATATATATATATATATATATATATATATATATATATATATATATATATATATATATATATATATATATATATATATATATATATATATAAGTAGTACATATCACCATGATAAAGGGGGAAGCACCGTATACAGTGTGGCACCCAGTGAGTGTACCATTGTGACTCCAAGAATAAGTGGAACTTTGTAATTTAAAAGCAGGGACTAAGAAGAAGACTCCCAGACCAGGACTGACACCCCCATTTTTCATTGAAAATATTGCAAGCACGGTGTGTATAATGATCCCCAACTGCTATTAATGAAGATGATCTTCGATTGGGTTGATATTCGAAATCATTACCTTCCAATAACGAAAACGAACACCCAAATCAACGAGGCCTTCGAAGCCACAGAAAACTAAAAAAGGCACATTTAATCAACTTATTTAATATTCTTTCCACTGTTTAGTATTCACTTAACAACCAAAACAAACATCTTAAATATTATTTTGATCAAGATAAGCCTTCAGAAATGATAGATTAATTTACCATTAAAAGTAGTCATTCACAGTTTAAAAATAATGCATACACAACTTGAAAATTTTTAAAACCGTTATTCGATATTTGCATCTCTCAAAATGCATCTCTATGATATAACTATATGTAGAACCATTGCAAATAATGCTAAGCAATTTGATTAAGAAAAAAGCCATAAACAGCCCACCTTTTGAAATCGATGGGTAATGTTTATATAGCTAAACATAAAATTCCATAATAAATAATAAAAAATGTCAATAGTTAAAAACTTCAAAATAAGAAAATGGCAAATTTCACTTTAATTTCTTCTATATGATAAATGCAATATGATATATAGAAATAAAAAAGCTATTTTGTATAAGTAAAGGAAATATAACCAAAAGTTTCATCGCTTAAATTCAAATTTTAAATTTTAACTCCTTTCCTAGCAAATTTTTGAGTTTTAGAATTTTTAGTACCTAATACAAATAAATTAAAAGATATAAACACATTTTTACAATATTATTCCTCATATACTTATAGGCAAATTTATATTTATGCAAAGAATGTTTAAAAATTAAAAAAAAAATTAATTATCATATCAGTTTGCTTCAAGGCGAGTATTACTTTATGGAAACATAAACATAATTGCTAAATAAAAGCAAATGTAATATTAAAAAAATAATCCTCAAATGGAAAGTTTAACATCTTAGTGTATTATTCAAAATAACTTTAAAATAATATAAAGTTAAGCTATCCTGATTAAAAAATGCAAAATATAAGGAATACGGTATAGCGTAGTAGATATTTTAATCTCTCCAACACGTAAACAACTGAAGTTTTCTTCGTAACAACTGCTTCTCCTGTTTGAAATATACTTGAATAATGGCAGTAGTACTTAAGTTTAATATTTGATATGATGGATTTCAAGAATTCAATCATTTCTGTGTCACAATTTAATTTCCTGAAGAAATATTCATCACACACACATGCCAACATATACCTTTAATTTCACTTCAAAATTACACAAATTAGAATTTGATCATTACAGCTCTTTTTAAAAAAAACTATTAAAAAATAAAGTTGATTTTTTCATTTTTAGTGTAAGAAATCGCTAATTTATTTAATGCATAGAAATCAGTAAGATTTTATTTAAAATATCTTTTCCTGTTAAAGAAAATATATCGAGTTTTTTTTTTCCTTAACTCTTATACAGGAATAGCCGAGCTGGTAGCCGAATGATTAGGGCTATTGCCTTCGGTTCAACAGCTAATGGGTTCGAATTCCACCTTTTGCATAGATGTTTGTAGTAGTTCGGAATCCACATTAAACTGTTTGTCACTGACTAATTGGCCATCATGTTCTATGGCCGTTTTGTGACATACAAAAAAAACTTATACAGGAAAGATAAGCATAAAATTCTGTATGAATATCAGTTATATACACATAAATTATACTATTAGTTAAGAAATTAATGGATATTGAGAATTTTTGGTGCACGGGGTAAAATCTTAGATGGTTTTCAGTCAAATAGTTTATCAGCATAAAACAATGAATGTAATTTGAGAACAATGATACATATTTGTAAGAATATCAGATAAAAAAAATTAAGTAAGTAAGAATAGCTAATGTATAAATTAAATCCTTTCATTCCTGTTTAAAATAAGCTGATATTATTTCATCAACCATTAACCGGAAACGCTTCTGAGAAAATATGTATGTGAAGGCTTCACTTTAAAAATAGCATTCTAACCTAATAAGAATGTTATTACGGTTTTCAGAGAACGTGACTGTTTTTTAATAATACAATACTGAGAAGAAGAAAAACAAAAGATTTTTCGTTATTATAGCAGTGTAAAATAGCGTTTTATATAGGCTACAGATAAAGTGTTTATCATCTTATAGATTGCGGTTATACAATACATTTTTTTAAGTTTGCAATACTGCACATTTTTCTTCTGTTAATTTTCATTTTAAAATTCACAATTGAAAACAAACACGAGCACGCACATAAAACACCTGTAAGATTATAAAATAATTTTGTTTAATTTAAATTTTAAAATATTAAATTCCAGTCTCTTTTACATGTTTGTCTAAAAATATTTCATTTTTTTTTACATAAGAAACTTTCTCAAGTATTCTAAGCCATAAATATTTCAAAAGCAACAACTATCGATGTGTATGATTTACTGATAAAAGCAATTAAAGGAGTGAAAATTTAATCTCCAAACATAAAATACACTAAGAACTAATATTTGTGTGATAAAAACTAACAGTAAAGTAATCTTAGTTCCCTCAACCAACATTTAAATTATTTGTAAAAGCCCCTTAGCATTTAGACATCACTAAATTACTTAATATCCAAATGAGATAAAATTAAGGTCATGTTGAAAAGATATAATAAACGTGCGTGTAAAATCTAAATGTGTATCTAAATCTATGTATAAATTAAAAGTATTTCATCAAATGCTGTGATTGGTTCTCAAATATTATGATGACTTATTTTGGAAATCATTACATTAAAAAGACATTATGTTTAAAAATCTTCAAAGGACAATAAAATATAGTATTGTATATCATCTAATATATATATATATATATATATATATATATATATATATATATATATATATATATATATATATATATATATATATATATATATATATATATATATATATATATATACAATTTTGCTTATTGTATGCTTTAAAATGCATCGCACATCCTGATATTTTTTTAATTATCATACGAAAAATAAACTAAATCTCAAACTACGTTTACAAGTACCATGAAATAAATATAAGGTAAAAAAAAGACTATTTTTTATTTATCTGACATTTTAGATGCATGAAACGATATATAAAATTATAAAAAAAAAACCAATTAAAATAACTGGCAAGGATTTTACGAATGAAAACAATATATAAATTCTGAAGATTTTAGAATATGAACTGTCATAAAATAATTCCAAACTTAACATAAAAATGAACAGGAAAGTAACATTTTGCATGTAGCCTACAATTTTCTTGTGTAGTATTTCAAATACATTTTTTCTTTTCTGTCATCATTCACATTTTTATTTCTTTCTGTTTCTTTTTTTTTTCAATTTCTGATTCTAAGAATTTTTATCTAAAGAAAATTAAAAGACAGAGAGAGAGAATTTCTATCTTAAAATCTCAAAAACCTCCAAAATCTGAACTCAGAATTTGTACATGTCTCCCATAAATCTTTTAAAACTTATGATAAAGAGTAAAATGAATTTGATAGAATAATATGTAATCATGACTGGGCAATATGAGATTTTCAAACGAATTTTTTATATTAATCTAATATATTTAATAACTAAGCTTGAAATGATTCACTAAATATCGAATTTAATAATTATAATAATCGAATTGAACATAGCCTTTTCTTTCAAAGAAATCTCATCAAGTTAAAATAGAAATCAAGATAGGGTCTATCAAATAACACATACAGACATATTAATATTATACTCAATATTCTCTTCATAGCTCTTTTTAAAATTTATTTCAAAATGTCTCTTTTAGAATTGAGTCCCATGAACCGATGCTGTAAGTATTTAATATTATACATTAAGTTGTGTGTAATGGAATTATTATTAACAATTAATCATCACTTCCGTACTTTCCCTCGAACTTTTCTTATGGAAAACATATTCTGTAAAATACTGAGATGTATTCCAAATATTGCAACTTAGAGACTACATCATTTGATTGATTATATTTTTTATACATTTTTCTTTGATTTTTAGAGCATGCTGGCTTTAAAAAATTATGGTTATATTTCTACAATCGAGCCTATGAAAAATTGCAATATGAGTTAAAAATTATATATATATATATATATATATATATATATATATATATATATATATGCAATATACTATAAAAAATATATTATATTCGCTTGAAAGCAACTCAGTTATATAACATAATGCTCAAAAGTGACAAAAATAAAGGAACAATCTTGCTCTTAACAAATTTTTCAATAATAACGTAACTCAAATTCATTTGTCAATAAAAAAAGAAATACCATGGGTTATTAGAGCAATAGAAATAATATACATAGTATTTATCAATAGAACAAAACAATATCATAATACATATTCTGTTGTGTTTCTTTTATAACTAGAATGAATATTTCATATTCAATTTATTCATTCATTTAAATTAAAAGCTTTCCGTAATATACGGATTCAGTAAAAGTTCTCATACTTTAGAAATTTTTTTACTATTTACTTCATTGTATAATGAAATGGTATAAATAATTGTATTTTATCGGAAAATTAAAGAATAATTTTTTATAAGTTTGGTACTTTATTTCAGAAGGGCAATAGTTATGGGTTTATATATATTTGCATACAAAATTTCTTACTACCAATTGCATACGCATTCGATAATTTATGAAAGAATTATAAATGTAATATTTTTAATGAAATAAATGATGTCATAATTTTAATTTCAGTATTTTGAGCATTATTTTTGTTATCTATATTCTCATTTTGATAATAATAAAAGTGAGTTATTCTTTCTATTTAAAAATATATAATGATTTCAATATTATGCGAATACTATTTTTATCTTCAGTTATTTTTATTCTTATAATATATATTTGTCCCATTGACAAAAATAGATGTTAACTTTTATTACGTTTTTATATTTAATTAGTTTAATAGTTTGTGATAATATATTTTCATAATTTTATTTAATTTATATTTTACATGTAAGGTAATTAATATTAATTAAATATTAAATACTTTCTAAAAAGTGTTTACATATTATAGTATTTACACTATTTATTATACTTAAATACTCTTTGTATTATTTATACTAAATACTTAACACTTTATACTTCTTATTCCATAAATTACCTCACATAATGTATTTCATTTAAGTTGAATGAAGTGAAGTTTTAATACTAGTCATTATGTGAAAGCACATTAAAATTACAATTTTTATTTTCATAATAAAAACAATATTTTATGAACGAAAAGCTATTATAATATATTTAAATATATGAATTTGTATTACTTATTTTGCATAACTTTACTTTAAACTCTATTGATTTGTACATAAAAAAATTGTAAGAAAAATAATCATATTTTTATCAGAATTACAATACAAAACTTAATTTAAAATTTAACTTACCTAAATCATCAATGGTTGGAGACAAGGTTAAAGAAACAGCAATCAGAACGACTGACATCACCAGAATGAAGATTGAAACTGATCCAATGATCATGATGATAATTCGGCGGTGTCTCGGTGGAATGCCTCCCATTTCCAGTTCTTCTCGCTCATCGAGCTCTTCTTTCTCATGGTGAGAAGGTGGAAGGTGGGAACCTCTTCGAACTCCACCAACTTCAACAGACGCACTGGAGCCCCGATGCAAAGGATCCAGACTGCTTCTGGAGCCTCTGTGATAATGATGGTGGTGGTGATGATGCAGAAATGATTCCTCGTCAGAATCAATGTGTGACGATCTTCGACTGCAGTTGCTGGATCTTCGACTCCCATGACTTGGAGGACTGGATCTGTGGCTGGCAGTGCTGGATCGCCGACTATGGCTAACGCTACTGTTACTAGATCGACGACTGCAGTTGGTGCAGTTGCTTGACCTCCTCCTTTGGTGACCACCGGCCATACTGCAGTTGGAAGACCTGCGAGATTGGCAGACACTGGCATTGCTTGAACGTCGACTGGAAAAGGAGGTAGGAGTTAAGCGATCCTTGCTGATATCCAGCTCTGATCTTCTGTTACTGCAAGAGCTACCTCTCCTACTTCGATCTGGACTAATGCAGATTTCTGTGTCTGGACAAGAAGCCTTTCTCTCAGGATGGTGATGCTGGTCTTTATCTGAACGATCTTGCAGGGAATACCTTCGGTTGCCAGTGAGAGCATCTGGTGGAAGAGGTAACAAGTAAAACTCTGACAAAGGATGTTGAGATATGGATCCATTGGGTGATCGTTGGCTTTCCGTATCACTAGTGATCAACAAGATAATGCCATCGTGAAGTTGTTGTTGACCAGCAATACTATCTTTTCTTATATTTATCTCAGGAGGTGATTCTGGACTATCGACGTATGGTATTGATCCACTTTCATCTTCGGATGTGGCAGCATCCTGCTTAATGACAGGAATTTGCGTGTTGCTTGGTCCTGGCTTTGAATTATCCATTTTTATTTTGGGCTTGCAAACACAGAGATAAATTTTTTTCAAAGTATAATGTCTTAACAATGTTCAATATCTGATCAGCTTAAAATAAGCTTCAATTAAAATAATGATAAAAGTAATGTGAAATTCAGTTTTAATAGTACAAAAGTTATTTGCATACACTTGACATCATTTTCTCAATGATGAGCATAAAAACAAAGTTATTCATAAAAGTTTCGTTTTCTCTATTTAATGTAAAACTTCACTTTGACATTCACTTTTCTTTTTGATTAAATCTTTTGTATCGATATGAACTAAAGGTGACTAATTAAGTTCACAGATGTAGTAAAGTAACTTAATTTAAACTAAGTGTTCGAATAAATTCTGTGGGCTTTTTGATAATAAAGAAAACGTTTAAGCTCGCATGAACTGTTCTTTAATTTTTGGCTACAAAATTAATATCGATAATAGTTTTAAAAAAACAAATTCATATGATTTGAAAACTTTTTGTTTCCTTATTATTGATACGAAATAAATAGTAAAACATACATAAAAATACTTTTAAATGTATTATAGTGTTATTTTACTATATACTCTATACCCCAATTTTTATTTCCAAATTAACTATTCATAAAGGTATATATATTGCTTAGAATGTATTATATTGCTATCAAGATTAATGAGAGGTCAAAAAATAATTTTATCATAAATATCAGTACAGAATAGGAGGCTATTTGATATGCGTTATTTTAAAACTCTGAGGGATGGACTATATGTTGGCCAGCTCTATATAATAGAATATATATATTTATTTATTTATTTAACTTTATATACTTTATAATATAAGAGTGAATTAAGAAATATAAGCCTATTTATTATAGTAAGCCTTATTAACGGTAATAAATATGTTAACTGTGAAAAATCCTTAAATTCTACAATTCTACCTGAATTTTACATCATTCAAAAACGTACTACATCTATATTCTAATCTAAGAAGTAAAGAAATTGTGACGGTTTACTCTGCAATACTTTATATGGTACCAATGAAGTAAAGTGTGTTCTTGTAAAGGTATACAAATATACTTTTACGTTATGTATTTAAATTAAATATTAAGTATACAAGAATTTTTTAAATAACAATTTCAAAAATTGTTAAAGTTAAAAACCAGAAAATTCAAAGTTCTCACGTTTAATATTCATGAATATAATTCACAATAGTTCTAAAATGATTTACTAATGCCATAGCATTTCCTTAAATACATAGATCAGTTGTGCACGACTTTTTGCAACAAGAAGTACAATTTGTTGGCAATCCTTCTACTATTTCTGTTTTTATAAATATCCTAGAAGCTCTTAGCAATTTTTCCCTTTTTTCACTCAAAATATTATGATATATCAAGAACAACTCAATAATATGTAAATATCAACTATGGTAAAATTTTCTACGAGATAAAGCAAAGAAGCATTAATTTTTAGTCTTAATATAGAAACTATTTCAAATGCTTAACTATGAATTATTTAGCTAAAAATCTAATTTAGTGGCTTAGATTAAGTTTTTAATCTCTGAGGAATAAGCTCGGGTACTTTGTTAGGTAAATTATTCTAATGTATACTAATAACTATCTAAGTCAATATTCATACATGTACCACAAATAGCAACAATTTATAAACTATTTATAAAGCTAGTAATAACATACCAAGGAATGGTATAGTAAATGTTTTTACAATTGTTAAAAGTAGAATATTAAAATTTAAGCAACAAAGCTGCTACAACAAATTTCATATTCGCAATAATCTTTAAAAATGGAAAATTTGATGTTTTCAGGATACAAATTTACTTTAAAATTTCATTAATAAGAGATTCATAGTAAATTTAAAAATGATTATTTAATTTTATGAAATTTATATAAATGCAAAAATTCTGTGAAATAGAGCAATATTTATTAAAATTTCAAATACTTTGTATATTACTTTCGAAATAGAATTTTATTTATTTATAATAGATGAGTTCTTTTTAGTATTTGGCATTATTAATGAAAAACTTTTATGAAAATTAAAAGTCTAATAAAGTTATTATGAACTTTTAAAATTTGAAAATAATTAAGAAATATAAAAAAATACCCTATATGGAAAATCTTCTAATATGTCTACACCGCACTTATTGCGTAATTCAATCAGAATTTTTAGAACCACATGGTATAGAGGAGCTCCTGACTCATCATCATTCGTTCATGAATAAAATTTGCGATAACAGTTTTCAGTCGCGTGCAATTATTATTCAGAATAAAGTACAAAAACAGCTGCTCAGGAAGTTAACTTTTTTTATCCATAAAACACTAACAAAGTTTTTATATAATTAACTTCCAATTCCTAAGCAATATCGGAAAATTGTTTTTTTGAAAAATCCGGTCTTTGCACCGGATTTCAAACAAACGATAATTTGAAGTGTTTTCGTGGCAACCACATGATCTGCATCGCCCAACCACCGGCCGTATCGTCACCTCGCTTCTGGAAGCCCTCTCTGGCTTCTGTGCTTGGTCCAAGAGGTCTCGGGTGAGAAGTGGTAGTTGGATGAGGGAAGAACTGCGCATGCCTGAACACTTACACTTCGACGAAGAATAGAACTTGAATCGAATTAGACTTTTGCACCGCTTCTCTTCGGAAAAAATCGTTACTGAAATGAGAAAGAATGAAGATTTGAAACACTGAGAGTTTTTTTAGAAATAAGAAAACTGAACAACAACACCTCCACATATTATGTATGCTGATTTTGTTAGAAAATTTCCTGAGCAAGATATTTTATGTATATATTTTTATCATCAATATAGTACAAATATTTAACGCTTACTTGTACTATATTGATGATATCAAAGACTTCACACTTTTACCCATTAATTTTAGTGAGAGAATTCCTGAAAAACTTACTCCAACTCCTTAAACAAATTTATATTCTATCATAAAAATCCTAAATTGATTTCCTGAAATACAATTTCATATAACTTTATTCAGTGAATTCCAAATGAAGACAGATTGTATAATGATAATATGCATTTAATAATAAAAGATAATATAATTTATAATGGTAAAAGAAAAAAATAATTTTAAGTTTAATTCAGAAATATATAGTGTTTTCCACATTTATGAAATATTGAACATCGTCCTAAATAAATGAAGTAATAAAAGATTTAAACCTGTTTTTTCACAAGAATATATTTTCAGTTATGACTTAAATCATTTCCATTTTTTCAGTTTATATGATTACTTTCAAAATGTATTTAAAAAACATATATTTATTTATAATATATTAATCAAAATATATACATAATTCTCAAATATTTAAGAGAACGATTATAAAAGGGACAAAAAACACCTTCAGCCTCTCACAGGCTCGAACCGACGATCTTCCACTTCGGAGCCGTTGACTTCAGCCATCGTGTCACGCTCCACGGCGGATACTTAATCCGAAATGCGGCTACATATTATATATGTCTGCTGCCATTGTTATTGTTTATTATAGTTAATCACACAGAATAAATTGCTATTGCTTTAGCTACACACACACACACACACACACACACACACATATATATATATATATATATATATATATATATATATATATATATATATATATATATATATATATATATATATATATATATATATATATATATATATATATATATATATATATATATATATATATATATATATATATATATATATATATATATATATATATATATATATATATATATATATATATATATATATATATATATATATATATATATATATATATATATATATATATATATATATATATATATATATATATATATATATATATATATATATATATATATATGTATGTATATAAACAAAAATGAATCATTAGAAAAATATCCCATTCAGAAGTTTTAATCACATCACAATTGGTGTGCTGTGGTAAACTGCAGTAAGCCTAGCTGAGGCCTACAAAACAAGCCATACTTTATTATGTACAAATTGTAAATAAATTAAAAATCTATATTGCTTTTAAATGGATACAATTTTATTTTCTAATTTGTTCTTTTATTCTTTTCTAATTTGTTCTTTTCCACAGGTGACTGCTGGGTAACGACGAATGAATAACAGTTTCCGGCCTTGTTGTGGCGAAGGGTTAGTCAACCAAGTGCCCGCCGTTATTAAAAAAATAATAATAATAATAAAATAAATAAATATTTGAATAAAATACCTTTATCCCTAAATTTTGATTTCATTTTTACTTTCAATGACAAGGTTTCTTAAAAATTTATTACCATAGTTTAAATCAAACATGAGTAATAAAATATATAAAAATAAATTATTTTCTGAAGTATTTGTAATAAATCTAGTTTTGTTCAAAAGACTATCACTGTAAAGAAAAAACTGAAGAAATGCAGAAAAAATCACTGTTATTTAAATAGCTGTCATAGGAACACTAATCATTACAATAAATTTTATTGTAAAATTCAGCCGCAAAAAATCATTTGTTACTGGCATGCGCATTGAATTGATAAAAGATTCCTTTGATCCTGTGACAAATGAATCAAATTAATTTCGCCATTTATTTGCCCTTGCTTTCGTTTAGTGAAGTTGTTGATATTTTGAGAATAATTATTTCCTTTTAGTTGAATTTCTATTGAAATTTAATCACCAAATATAAGGTAACGTATATTTTTCATATTGTTTATTAGGCAAGTTGTTAGCTAACTTTGATATATATAAGTTTTTATAAATTTGACTGAACATTTCAAAAAATTCTAAGCTGAATTTACAAATGATCACTTGTATTACAAATTCATTCAAATTTACAAATTCACTTGTATTATTTCATTGACAATATTTTTTTACTTACTTTTTATTAATATTTAAAATATTTTACAGTAGTTTGGTAACATAATTGATTGGTATTTTAATTATCAAATTTTCGATGAAATTAGAGTTGTATTTCAGTGCTCCCATTGTTAGAAAATTGCTTAGCTATATTTATTTTGAAATTAAAATTGAATAATGATCTATTGTTATATTTTTTTAGGTATATATTATTAAATATATTAACTGAATTTCTATTTTATTTCGTTGCTGAAAATTCATGATTTTTCTTTCATTGTAAAATGACTTAATTTACTGTATATTAACTAAATATAACATATTTTTTATATTTTCTAAATAGTTTTTTTGATTAAAATTTTATTTAAAAATTTATTTTTTATTACAGATCGTTAAATTGTATTCTAATTATGATCATTCTTTCAATTTCATTTTGTAACATGCATTAAAATAATCATTTTAGGCATAAATGTTTTAAAATTCTTTCAATAAAATAATATAACAAATAATGATATTTATTAGAATAAATAGTCTTGTGTTTAGAATTTGCATGAGATGTAAAAATGCATTTTAATGAAAAATCTAATGCTGTTTTCAAACATCTATTTTTTAAAATCATTATTTTATAAATATATAAGAAATATTCCTTTTTTAAATACATATTAAGAAATACTGTTCCAATTAGGGTCATTTATTTAAAAAATGTAAAGTTTATTATTTCATAACCATGATTAGTTTCTGAAATTTATATTATTAATTATAACATTTATAAATATAATGTAATAAAAGTCTATTTGGGATTATAATAAAAGTCTATTTGGAAATCTTGTTGGTTGTTTGATATTTATAAAACAAAATTTCAGGCAACACATTTTTTTTTGTAAAAAATTACATTATTACTGCAAATTTTACTTTATTTTATTAAAAAATTACAAAATTTGGAGTGCTATTTATGATTTATTTACATGTTAGTGAATGAATCTGAAATTCATAAAAAGAAAAGCTCATTTAAAATATATGAGTGAAAACTTTATAATTTGTTCTTGCCTAACATATTTAAAATATATTGTGCTCAAGATTTTTCTGATACTACTGTGCACATTAAATACTACCTTCCAATATAGTCACACTTTTATAAAAAATTTTTAAATATATCTATGTTTTGGGAAAATAAGAATTTATATGAAGAAAGTGTGTGATTTGTAAAGGAAGTTTTAAAAATAGATTAATCAAAAATAACTTTTAGTTGGAAGACTATTCTATAAGACAGGTATAAATTCATGACAAAATGCAAATATATTACACAAGGGAAAGAATCCTTTCTATAACATTCCCTCAAGCACACTCATATTCAATTTATTATGGATTTCTAATAGAAGTGGGAATGAATTAATTTGCAATTTTAAAGTTACCAGTTAATACTTAAAAAAAAGTTTAATGAATGTAAATATAAAAAAGTACAATCCCCTCTTAAAAACTTTAAAAAAACTTTCGATATCAAGCATGAGATCATCCAGATTCTCTTTTCTGAAGGAAATATAATATCCTTTATATTTCAGGTTCATAAGTTTTCAATGAAACACTTATTATTTTTCTTAACTCGGTATTTATATATAAGAGAAGTACTGGTTTTGGTAAGTAGAAGTTTGAAGTTTGGTTAGTACTTTAAAGTAATATTGATTTCACTTCCTTTAAAGCCGTAGCAAATATTTTCTCTTCTAGAGAAATGAGATCAATATTTTTTCGTCAGATACTCTTAGTATGGAAAATAATTAGTAATTAAAAGCTTAAAACTAAAATAATTAGAAAACATAATCGTAAAACCTATTCTAATATTTATATTTATTTATTTATGAACACAATATGAATCTCTATGTTTTTTTATTTGCATCAGAAAGAAATATGAATTTTCATCTCTTTTTTTATAAATTTATAAAATATAATTAATTCTGTGTGCAAATTTATTTTTAAATTTAATTAACTTTCCAAAATTAGTTTGACTCAATATCACTATTAAATAATAATTACTTTTACAATTTGATCAAATGTATGAGAAATTATTTCTATACTTGCCATTAAACCGATAACTACTATTTTTAAATTATATTCTCAAAATATGAAATAAAAAATAAATAGTTGTGAAGTAGTTTTAATTAAAGAGATTTTAATCATAAAGGAAAAATTTTACTAATGTGATTCAAAAATAAAAGTTATTAATTATTTTAAATTTATAATACACACAAAACTTCAAAAAATCATTTATAAATTATCATTACAGTTATTATATATTATTTTAAAATTTATTTAACTTATTTTAATTTGACTGAAATAATTTTTTAATTTTGCTTAGTTTTTGCTTGAACGAATATGTAGAATAGAAGAAAATATATATCACAAACAAAGAATATCTTATTAATAACATTTTCTAAATACTGATTAATTACAGTACGTACTTCAGCATACATACATACAAATTACTATATTATGTGAAATAGTAAAAACAGAGAGAATATTATCTATATAGTTATTTATTGTCCTCTACTTACAAAACAAATAATTTTTAACCTCAAAGTAGTTTTGGCATATTATATGAAATATGCAGAAAAAAAAACATTTAAATCCATTACTAATGATCTTAACTGGATAAATTAATTGTATGCTATTGATGTAGTAAAAAACAAGAATGTATCTTGTAATACTATTTTATCATTAATAAAAGCTTTAAAAGGTTTATTTATTTATTATTAGGAAAGTTTGGTTTGTTATTATAAAGTAACTTATCATTCATTTGTATTCTTTACATTTTAGTTATAATTTTTTTACGGTTTTGAAAGAATAAGATAGTAAAAATTTATTCAAAAGAAAATTTCAATTGAATTAAAAGTAAACATTACTATGATATAAAAAAATATTTAAATTACCTTGAAACAAATTGTATAATCTTCTTAAGAATAAACTCTTAAGAAGATTTATTAATTAATTTTATCAATAATATTTAATTTATTATTATAAAATATTTCGTATTTATTTTTATATTTTTATAGACATTATTTATTTCCTATTTATATTCTAAAAACTAATATTCTAACTTTTCTGGTTGGTTGTTAGTATTTCTGCCTTATAGACTTCTTTATGTTTTTAATTTGACAGAATCTTAAAATTTAAGAAAAATTTTGATACAATTTATGTAGTATGGTTATATATTAATATGTTGTTGTTATTGTTACTTATGACACTTGGACAAACCAAGCTTGTTCTGCCAAAAGCTGTTCGAATTTAAGTCATTAGGGTGCGTCTTTCTCTTAATCAGAGCACCACAAAGAGGAAGGTACGACTTTGCTCTAAGATTCCTCCGATAGATGGCACCACCAGAGAATATCCTCCATGGGAGGAAATTTTCTCCAGACCATTATACCCATGGTAACTGCTCAACGAACGACCACAAGACTTTCAATTCCTAATATTTAACAAGCACGTACGTCGCATGTACTCGGTGGGTCTTTGGTGGTGTTGGGAATCGAAACCTGCCCTACCGGACAGAAGGCCCCTTCTTTGACCACTAGGCTACCACAACCCTGCATATTAATATAAATATTCGTAAATAAAAATATTTAATATCTATTTTTCGTTAATATCTCTTCCCATGTCGCTAAGAAATCATATACATAAATAAAATTAAATTTAACAAGAATAAGGTAAGAATGAAAATTTGCATAATGAAGACTTGAAAAACGTAGATTCCTTATTGCTAACAGAATGACTAACTAGAACTAGTTTTCTATAATACCATTTTCTGTATTACTGATTACTAAAATAATAAAAAAATTTTAATTAACAATTCAGATAGATAAATATTAAATGTTAGACTTAAGAGGTTTCATTACTTAAATGCAAGTATGGAAATTTTTGAATTATGTTTGAGGTACATTAGTTTTTAAATCTAAGTATTTTCCTTCCAGAAATTAGATATTATCTTAATCAAATTCTATTTCGATGCATCAAGCAGACAGATAGGGAATTCTTAAATGCATCATTGTTTAAATACTAATGTTACTATTAAAAAAAAGCTCTTTTTGCGCGTTAAAATATTTTTATATAATTTATTAATCGTAAAAATCATCACTATAGGTTATTATGAAGACTATAATTTTAATCTGATGTTTAAAAATAAGCAGCATAAATTTCTAACAATGTAAATTTTAGGATTCAATAATTTATCAATTTTATACTAGAAAAGTAATGTATTTCACAGGAATAGAAAATACAAAATAAGCAGATCGAATGCTAAATTCAATTTTTTCTGTTTACCTCCTAAAAGACGTTTATAAATATCGTAATTGCAGAAACCAATATGTAATGCATTTAAAGTAAATAAAACGATGCAACATACTGGAAATTTATAAGAATTTGAGATTTCGCCATCGAAATTCAAAATACAGCAAATGTAGGGTTTTTCTTTAAATAATAGGTATGAAAAAGCTTTGAATTTTTGTGATAAAAACGCTTATTTTTCACAGGTATAACTGAAATAATGCATTTTTCCCTATAAAAATAACAGATTCTTGAATATGTACATTCCCTCTAATTCTGTTATTGTGGAAATCTTATTATCATGCTAATGAATTTGCTTTATCAAAAATTTTAGCTTAAGTTAATTTTATCAAGAATGACTAGGATAAAGTAACATATCAGCTAGCTTAATTTACAAATTATTATGTTTTCCCTGATGTGCTAATGAATTATTAAACAAAAATTTATGTCATTTCTATTACTTTCATGCATTGATGATGTCAGAGAATTCCTTGAATTCGTTCAGATGGAATTTTTAATAATGGACATGAAATAACTTTAAAAAAAAATAACATTTTCACCTATCTACAGAAATTTTTCAAGAAATAAGTAGTATCGCCATCTATTGTCTTTAAATCAAAGTAAAAGCACTTATTATCGTCAAAATTCATAAAAATAACAATACAAGCTATAAATTTTTTCTCTTTAAAAACTTTAATTGCTTTTCCTATTTAACATCTCTCAGTGATAAATTTGAAATTTTATTATTTTCATGTTATAAAAAGACGCTCACTCCAATTGTAAATTAAACTATAAGAATAACATAATCCAGAAATATATATGTAAAGATTGATTTAAGAGAATATATAAAATATCAAATTTTTACGTAACACCTTACTAACATAAGTTATTGTGCTGAAAAGAAAATTTGCATAAACTAAAATCTGTCATATAATTTTATCCAATTTTGTTTCTAATAAAATGTTTAATAATTCAATCTATTTCAATAAATTTTTATAAGAGTATCCTTTTAGTATGTAAAAATGTGCTAAATAAATCAAAAAAATTTAAGTTTATGAAATTAGATAATTAAAAATAAATTTATATAGTTAGTGAGAAATTTATTTATTTTATGATAATAAAATAATCAATATTAAAAAGTTTCATGATTACGTATGAATAAAAATATTTTATACTCAAGTAAAATATATAGACTTTGTACAATATCGCACTATAAAGTAGTAGTAGCATGTGCAATATTTATATTTTGTAAGCAATTTTTATATACTGAATATAAAAAATACTGCTAGAAAAAAAGAATATAGTTTAAATTACTTTCATTTCCTCTTACAGTATAACATTGATCAAATCCGCAGAACAATTACGTCGTACATAAGATGCACGATTTTACAACTCATATAGCAAGACCACAATATCGTATTCATACATCATTAAATAAACATAAAACATCAAAATTTAATGGTATTGAATTATGGTGTTTTGTGTGTGTGTGTTTCGATCAAATTGATGTCGTATCAATTTTATTTCAAAAAAAGTAATAGTTATTAAAATAAAACCAACTATTATTTACAGGTAATTGATGATTTAGTATCACAAAAAAGAAATTTTCAAGTTCAAAAATTGTGTATTATGCTGAGAAATATTAAATTCGTTTTACTTCTGAAATTAGTTCACAGTATAAAAGGAAATCAAAGAAAGCTAATAGTGTAAAATTAAATTTTAGTTTATTACAACATCTCTTGTAATAAAATTAATGTTTAGCAGTTGAAAGTTGAATTGAAAATTAGCTACTATACAGTTAAAGTCATCCAATAAATATGCAAAACAAAAGAAAGCACACACACAATGATAACTTTAAATTAAATTATCTTCTAACAAACGTCTCTAATGAGGATATCCTCAAATAAATTCAATAAAAATGTTTTATCCTTTTTATAAATGCAAATAAAAATTATCTTACATGGTACCATAAAACGTTATCCAATAAGCAAAGGAATTCATTAATAATTAGCGAACAAGAAGAACGTGACGGCTAATTAAAAGAACTATTCTCTGTATTCATCTCAATCTTATTAATTATGGATGATGACTTTCTGAGAAGAATTTTTTGAGCAAAGGTCCTTTTCATATAAACAAGAACAAGCAGCAGAATTTGGTAATCATTACTTTTTTTTTTTTTTGGTAATCATTAAACAAATACTTTTAATCACACATGAAGGATTTATATCCTTGATAAAAATGATGTGTGTTCAAGTCAAAAATAGGAAATCGAGAAAAATAAATGTACCAATTGTCCATTGAAACAATAATTAGAAATCTTAAGATATTTAACAGGTTGAGTGAAAAAATATAGTTGATAACATTTAAAAGTTTCAAATTAAATAACAATAAAAATTTCAATTTTAAGAAATATACACGTGTGTGTGTGTGTGTGTGTGTGTGTGTGTGTGTGTGTGTGTGTGTGTGTGTGTGTGTGTGTGTGTGTGTGTGTGTGTGTGTGTGTGTGTGTGTGTGTGTGTGTGTGTGTGTGTGTGTGTGTGTGTGTGTGTGTGTGTGTGTGTGTGTGTGTGTGTGTGTGTGTGTGTGTGTGTGTGTGTGTAAATTACAGATGAGTATTCATGAGTTATCAAAAATAATGTAAAAAAATTATTATCTATTATAGTTTCTAAAACATTATCAGTTATCATTGCACAGCTGGTATAAACATTAATACTCATTTAAAACAATTTGTATACAAATTCAATTCTATTCGAGTATGATGTTGTTACTTACAAACGATAAAGAAAATGTATAGCTACAGCTTTTAAAGAAATTGTCTTGCACCTTTATAAAAAATAATGTAAATAGTTGTAATAACAAATTAATAAAAGTGCACATTTATGTTGAAAAGTAATTACACTTAAAGACGCTTATGTGTTTTGATATATAAAATATAATGTATGTGTGTGTAAAATATAATACAATACATAAAATATAAAATATGGGAGTTTACCAACAAAGTATAATATTTGGTTGATTTTGATGGATAAAGTATGATGTAAATATTGAAAAATAGAAACATGGCTTGTTTGATTTGGAAATGGTAAAACTTTCAACTGTTTTCAATTATTTTCACTATTCATGTGAATATAAATCAACTTTAAGTAATATGTGAGATTATTTTAAGTTAAATTTAAACTAGTATATTAATGGTTTTCTGTTACATGTTTTCCATTTATTGCTTGTATATTATAGAAATCTTTATAAAATAAAGACATGAAAATTTGCAAAATTAAAGCTAAAACTGAGTTTTTGATAAAATATTCACAAAATATGATTTTTCTAATTTGATTAAAATTTTTGTTCGTTAATTAATTGTTTTCCAACAAATCTTTAATCCTAAGCATTAACCTAATCCTAAGCCTAAACTATATATATATATATATATATATATATATATATATATATATATATATATATATATATATATATATATATATATATATATATATATATATATATATATATATATATATATATATATATGTTATTCCAAATTAAGTATCTAAAGAAACGAAACGGTCTATACATGTTTTTAAAACTAAAACAACTTCAGTGCTTCGTATACAATTCGCTTTTATGCAAATATTATTATAGCTGTCATACAAAATGAATTTTGTGACTGTTATTTATTTTGTATATTTGTTTGTTAATTGCCATTTATTTTGTACTTTTTGAAATGACTGTGTACTTCTTCACCTATCAATTTAGGAAGAATAACGTTTATATTAAACGATATATGTCTTAAGATCAATGGAAATATTTTTTCAGTAGCTTAATTTTTCTGTACATTATCGGAGAAAAGCCTGGAGCCCATGTCGTTTCAGATGATAGGTTGTCATCGTCAGATGTATTCAACTTTTAAAGGAATTTCTGGATACCACATAAAAGAATCTAAAAAATAAGAAAATGGAATGAAGTTCTGTATTTATTCTTTTGAGAAGTGAAAATTATACGGTTAAAGGAACTTGTTAAATTCAATAAAGGAACAGACAAGTTTGTCGGAAGTAGGAGGAAAAAATATTCAGATACAGCTTAAAAATTATTTTTTCGAAAAACTACTGTCTTTAGAATAAAATTATTTAGTTTCTGAACACACACTCTCAAACATATATATATATATATATATATATATATATATATATATATATATATATATATATATATATATATATATATATATATATATATATATATATATATTATATATATATATATATATATATATATATATATATATATATATATATATATATATATATATATATATAATCGCTCCAGAAGATCTTCTTTATCGAGTCCCAAGCACTCAAGGATATATAATGGTTAAGACTACTGATTAAACCCGGTTCATTCACTATCAAATACTAAAAGACTAATGATATTCAAATATGCATGTGATTCTGATGGATTTTTCCTATAAATTATTTTAATGTAAAGAAATTCTTGGAGAATTATAAAATAAATTTAAAATAAAAGGGATAGTATAAAGTATTTAATGGAATTTTATAAATTTTAACTTCAAATTTTCAACTGTATACATTTTTATTAGACGGTCTTTCTAAAAAAAAACTGATTTTGGTAAATAAATATCATGAAATTTTATGACTTATTCCCAGTTATTTTGTGAAGACTTTCCTATATAGCGGGTGAAAAAAAGTTTATTAAATTTTAAAATTGTGTATAAAAGAAATTTATTATGTTAAAAAGTTGCAGGTTACACAAGTGAGAATTGGATTTTGTTTAAAATCATTTTTAAAAAAATCCTAATTATTCTTATCTTTCATTACTGATCATTCCTTTTAAAGATCCTTACTTAAAAAACCTGTCTGGAAAAGGTGCTCATTAACCAATGAGCATTATCTCACTCTCTTTTACGTGATAAATTCATCCTTGCCTTAAAGTCAATGAAGTGTGTCATTTGTAATCAACTTGATGCCGCATAGCACTTAGCCGCTCCATTCCATTATAATGAAACGATTTTTGTTCCAAACTTTTGGAGAAGATAAATAACCTGTCATGGTTGCAAGAGTGTATGATCTTTATGTATCACCTGACTTCAAACCTGCAGATTTCTCAATGTATAGTTACTTAAAAACACTTTTGTACCTTCATTCATTTCATCATTGGCTGAACTTAATATTTTTATTCGTCGTAAAGTTATTGTAATTTATTCCAGCATGTTGAACACTGTTTAATGGATGTTGTGTATCAAATTTAGTGACGCTCAAGAATGTTGTGCACCAGTATTTCCGCATACCTAGCCAAGAGTTGGGCTCTACCAGTTTTTTAGAAGCCGCTTAGTGAAAGTCTTTGAAATTAAGAAGCTATAACAAACCAGAAAACTTGCTAACCCCAATACTTGACTTGCCACACCCAGAAATATTATTCTACTTAGAAGGCATTGCGGCCACTGTCTACTTAAAATGCCGCAGTCACTTTTAGTTTTTCTTTCGGTTAAGCCGGGATTCAAATCCTTAGACCACTATGGCCTAAATAAACATGTGAAGTACTTTCAATTTTCCAAGGAGAAAACAAATATATAACATTTTAAAAATCTTTTTAGTCACTTACATACAACTCTCTAAACTGAGTCTCTAAAACATTCTTTATTATTTTTGTGATTAATTGGATATGTTTTTTGGATATGGTTATGTTGACAAAATGTTATTGCACTAACAAATCAATAATATATTCCGTTGTACTGTTCATTCTGTATTTCACATCATAAGCACCTACAGGCGGTAACTTTCTAAACAAACATTCTTTGGCTTCTAAATAAATCTAGCATGTTTTGCGATTCCATTATAGCTTCATCGCTCTTCCTTTTTTTACAGACAGTTTTAAAATTTTACTAAATTTTTGACTCACGCTATAAATTTAGACAATCAGCATTTTGCTTAATTTATGATTTATCTATATTCATATCTGAAACTTCATGTATCATGTACATATTTGCAAGGACTTCGTAAAAAAAGATCTAATTCCATAGTTTTCAGGGATTGGCAGAATATTCATCCTTCTGGCTTTGTGTTACGAGCTAAAAGGATTCACTCTCTATCGCGGTGTTTCGAAATTCTCTTTCAAAGGCCTAATCTAATTGAATTTACTCCTCTGAAACTGGAAAAGTAAGTAGGGACTCACAAATGCAATGTACTCTACGTTATTAACTTATATTTTTGTATGTTCTTTGTGTTTTGAAGTTTTTTTGAAATTCTATGCATTTTTAAGCGACACTTTTTCATAGATATTTCATTAATAAAGATTTAAACATTCAATCCTCTTCTGTATTATGCATTCCATTTGAAATTTTATACAAATGCTTAGTTACGTTACGATGAGATTTTTATAGTTACAAAAACGATTCACCGAAGAGTAAAACATCATAAATTTATTGTAAATAAAAGAGTAAACATTTAATTTCTTTTTCCATTTGGATTTACAGCATTTATTCTATTGCATAAATTTCCTGTTTAAATATTATTGCTATCGAATAAAATATCTTGAAAAAATAATTTTAGATGATAGAAATTACAGGTTGAGTTATCACAAGATAATTAATTCACTTATCCCAACTCAAATTAAATTTCTCTTAAAATTACATTTTGTTTCTAATTATATTGATAATTCTTTTTAACTTTAGCGAGAAAAAAATAAAATATGTTCCAAATTGTCATGAATTGAAAAAGAAATTTACAATAAACCTGGAAAATTTTAAGTTTTCAGAAATATATTTAACTATATTAAATAAAAAAGATGTAAAACTGTTATTTATAAAGTTTTTATTGTATCTCTGTTACTGGAAACAAAATTAAATTTTTAATTAAACTTAATTATTGTAAGAGCTTATTTATTTCCTCTAAAAATAGTTGCCTTAAACTTTTTTAAAAATTATAAATTTTATATATTTTAATTGTGAAAGTAAAATTTATAAAGCACTAGTCAAGAATAATATCAAACATTTTCAAGTAAAATATATTTTATTACTTTTAGACTGTGGTAGCACTGTTTTACTACAAATAGCACGAATTTAAGTTCACGTGACGCATATGACATATATTCATACAGTAAACATATCGCGTCTAAAACAACGTTGTGATATTAATTGACAGATTTTTAAAGTAATTATTATTTATTTAATAAAAATTGCAAAATACTCTGATAAATTAATAAATTAAATAACACCTTAAAAATAAGATAACAAAATTTTCATGATGAATAAAAATTAAAACATTTTAAAAGCTTAAATTATAAAAATTTCTTCTTTTATTCCTTGTTTCCATAAGAAATTAGCCAAAAACTGAACAAAGCTTAAAAAAATTGGACAAAAAATACATTTATTTATTATTTTTCTTTTCTATTTATGGCAAAACTAATACAAAACAAATCTTCCATAGTAAACATAGGATTTTTTTTGGAAAACAAATATGTAAACTATAATTCTTTTAATGCATAAAGCTGGCAGTTAGCTCTTTGACATGTGATACAACAGCTTGTTGGTTCAATTCCCACCTCGAGCATGGATGTTTTAGAAGCTCAGGAATCACTTCCAAACTGTCTGCATTTTCATTACTTAATATTCAATTTGTTAATCGTCATTTTATATCTATATAACTCCTTCTTTTTTCTTTAATTAATAAGAGTTGTGTTCCTACCCTAAGGCATCTACACGGTCCTCTAAAATAAATGAGGCTTGAAATAAATTACTTAAATTATATAGAGAATATTAACATTAAAAGGGGAAGGCAAAAAACTTGGATAAAATTGCATCAGAAGATAAAAAAAAAGCTGCAATTGGTCTAACCTGGGAATTCCCTGGAAGATTTTACCGGCAGTTCATTAAATTGTTTGCTTATAAAAGTTTATACTAAGTTTTGAAATATGCTCAGTCAGTGAATCAATTTTTAGTTCCTTTCTGATATTTTTGTTGCGAATAATATATGATGCATTCATCATATATCTAAGCATTTTATTTTGCATAATATTCAAGATATTTGCATCAGTTTTAGAGAATGAGCACCAAGTAGGAGATACACAGGTGATTACTGATCTAATTATGGAGGTATATAGGAGTCTTTTTAATTAATTGAGAACTTAAAATATCGTCTAATAATAGATTTGAGTTTATTGAAGGCGTATCATGCAGAAGAAATTTTAGATTTGATATGTTCAGTTCAGGTGAATCTGGTGTTAATGATAACTCCAAAGTAAATAGCTTTTTCTCAAAGTTTCAATAGTATTACCGAAAATATCTAGGTTGCTTATATTGTTATATTTTCTAAGTTTTGATGATTATAAGCTTTGATTTTGTAGCATTAATAGAGACTTTCCATACTGAGCACCAATCATTGATGTCAAAAATCTTATCTTGAAGTTTAGAGTTTGGATTTTTAGAATGCACAACAATACCAGTATCATCTGCATAAAATACAGTGAGACTGTGTATGTCATCATTTACAGGAAAATCATAAGTATAAAAAATGTAGAGCATTTGACCAAGTGTATTGCCTTGAGGAATTTTTGCGCGTATAAGTCTGGCAGTGGAAAGGAAATTGCTGTGTCTAATGTGAAACTTTCTACTATGAAGATAACTTGCAATAATTTTGATAATGAAGATAATTTACAATTAAATAAAACTGGCATTAGTAGGAATGCCAATTTTATTTAATTTTAAGATTAGTCCTTGGTGCCAAACCTTGTCAAAATCCATGGCAACATAAAGCGTGAAAGCTGAGAGTTCTTTAAGTTTCTTTAAGACCTTTTCCAATAAATTCAAAAAGTTGTTTAATTGTAGATAAATCATGTCTAAAGCACAAATTGTTCAATTGGTAAAAGTGGTGGATACTGTTTGAATCTGTTATACAGGGTCCTTTCGAAAATCTTTGAAAGTATAGGTAGTAAACTTATTGGCTTATGGTTTTCAGGATTTTTCGGGTCTTTTTTAGGCTTTGGAAAAAGAACAATCTATGCTTCTTTCCAGAAATCAGGAAAATAATTTATTTGCAGACAAGCATCGAATATGTTGACCAGGTTATCAATATAATTTGTGGGTAATTTTGTAATCATTATATATGAAATTTTATCATGTCCAGGAGATTTATGTTTCTTGAGTTTAGATATAATGTTAACAACTTCTTCTGAAGATGTATTTTCAATAGGAATTGGAGAGATGTTTTAGAGTAAAATATTATTTTCTTGTATTACTTGAGAAGTGAAATCTGGATCAGTAAAGAAATCGTTGTTTTGAAATTGTTTTTCCATAAGATCTGCGAAAATTTCAGCTTTTTTCTTTATCTGAATAAATGTAAACATATATTGAGAAAGGATTGCTTTGTTAACAATAGGCTCTTTCCTTAGGATTTTACTCATTTTCCAGATGGGATTATCAGAAGTGGTTAAAGAATGTTTCTTCCCAATTTGACTGTCTGAGAGAATTCTTGACATTCGTTTTTAATTTCTCTATTAAGGACATTCATTTGCCTTTTAAAATCTGGGTTCAGTGACCTTTGATAGTTTTTGCGAATTTTATTCCTTTGTTTGATGAAGTATTTAATATTAATTGGAAGTTGGAGATAATTGTTGACGAATTTCGTTTTGACGGTGGAATCATTATATGCAGTAATAATTTCGTTTGTTAAGGATTTGTGTATTTATATCATCAAAATGTTGATAGTAATTATTATATATGTAGAGCAAGTTATGAAAAAGATTCAATCAGTTTTAGTAAATTCAGGTTGAAAGCCTGTGGGTTCGAAACCCGCAACAGCAATAACAGGTATGTGATCAGAGCTTAGAGCAAATAAAGCATAAACTGCAAAGCTAATACTGTAATTTATAATAAAAAGATCCAAAATATATCAGGTCTTCTAGTATTAGGATCATTCATATTAGGAAAATAAGTAGGAGATGAAGATGCATAAATATTTAAACGTTAAAATTTTTTAGTAGGTTATTAAGTTCTTGAACATTGATGTTAGTGGATCTACATCCCCAATTTGTATTTTAGTAACAAAAGCCCCTGTATCTTAATAATTTTTACAGAGTGTCGACCTGCTTCGCATGCCAACCTCAGCGAAAGACCGCGGTACTAACAGGGAAACATGCTAGTATAACGTGAGGAAATAACTCTTGATAGTGAGAAAATTATCATTTCCATGATATAGCTTCCTTTTTTATAAGCAAAAAAATATATAAAAATTGGTATTCATTTAGTTTTAAGTTTTCTCTGTATTAATTATTTGATTCGCTCTTATAAAACACTTTACGTCCTCAAAGTTGTTTCCAAGTTGCGAGAAAATTTCTAAATTACTTTAAAGGAGGATCAGCAATTAAGAAAGTAAATAGAAAAATACGGAAGTTTCTTAAATGATTCCACTTTTCCCAAATTACTTTTGTTTCGTGACCTCATAAATTGTAAATTTCTTAAATATTTCAGTTGTATTATTTTTGAAAATATAAGATTTATTCATTCCCCATTTTTTTAATTAATAATTTCCTTAGAGTATAAATATTTTTTTAAATAAATATAAAATTGATAACGAAATATTTAAACAAAAACAAATTTAGATGAACTGAAAAATTTAAATCGAAATAATTACTTATTATCAATTTATTTACGAATCAAGTTATGTTATTACAAGGAAAAAACACATTTTATCTTATTTTTCTCATAAATAATCATCATGAAAACTTATAACCCAATTTTATTTTCGCATGTGTAAATAAAAGTAAATATTTTTTAATATATCGATTTCACAAAAAAATTTTCCTCAATCCAGTTTTAGAAAGAAAGAGATCAATGGATAAGTACTGTAGACATATCTGAATTACCTGTTTTTGCATATGATATATCTTTCATAATTACTTAAAATAATTACAATAAAATTTTCCTCAATCCAGTTTACAGAGAAAGAGATCAATGGATTAGTACTGTAGACATATCTGAATTACCCATGTTTTGCATCTGATATCTTTCATAGTTACTTAAAATAATTACAATAAAATTTTCCTCAATACAGTTTTACAGAGAAAGAGATCAATGGATTAGTACTGTAGACATATCTGAATTACCCATTTTTGCATCTGATATCTTTCATAGTTACTTTAAATAATTACAATAAAATTTTCCTCAATCCAGTTTTAGAGAGAAAGAGATCAATGGATTAGTACTGTAGACATATCTGAATTACCTGTTTTTACATCCGATATCTTTCATAATTACTTAGAGTTTCGCAACTTAAAAACTGTAAACTTTCTCACCACAAAATAAATAGCCAAATAAAATTTCATAATTATGAGATCAATAATTAGAAATAAAGGACATAATCTAAAAATATAAAATGATGGATTTACATCTGGTTCTGAATCCTGATGATCCACTTATTGTACATTATCTCCCTTGACGTAATTAATATTCATTAATCACACGAGCATATGTTACTGAATATTGATTTTTCTTAAAAGAAAAATGCTGTATCACAGCACCGTGAAAAATTAATCAGAAAATTTCATTTGGCAAATTAGATAGTCCAATACTTTGTGCACTCTGAATTACTGATATTCCCCAAAAGTTTATTAGGAACTTAATTAAACGGGTCGGCAACTACTACTTCAATTGATTAATTTAATTTAGAAATTGGATGCGACAAAATGGAATTCATTTGAGAGTTTTAGAAAAGACAATTTATAAAAATGTTAAGAAACAATTTAGCATATAAATAGCTATTTTTAAAGGCACTATTGTAAATAATCAAAACTATGACTGATAAAGTGAAATAGATTGCGCTTTTATACATCTAAACATAGTGATTACAAAATAATTTATAAATTTATTAATGTATTCAATTATATTGAAATAATTTCATTTTTAAAAAAGTACAATCTCCAAAATCATTTTAAATATCAATCATAGCAAAATGTGCTTATTTTTTTAACTTATGATTAATTTTAAAATGTCTCTTTTACCCTTTTAAGGAATTTTAACACAGAAAGTAATGACTTTTTTCTAATTATGGTGGACATAAAGCAGTAAATAAATTTTTATAAAATGAATTTTTTTATATCAAAAATTGTTTGATGTATTTACTGATATACAAGCCTTTGTTTTATGGAAAACAAACTATAATCTAATCCATAAAAAGAATTGGAAACTCAAATGTGAAAACTAATATTATGTCGGAATTCAATTAAAAGGAAAATATATTGACTTATAAAATTGTATAAATTTGTTTTAATTAAGTCAAATTATAAAAATGCAGAAGCTTTAGTTGATATAAGAGAAAACACATTATTCTCTAACTTATTTTAAGCCGAGCTGGCAGCCGAATGGATAGCGCTCTTACCTTCGGTTCAACAGTTCGTGGGTTCGAATCCCACCTTGGGCATGGATGTTTGTAGTGGTTCGGAATCCACTTTAAACCGTAAGTCCCGGTCTAATTAGCCCTCGTGTGCAAAAAATGACCGTTGAGTGACAAACCAACCTAACTTATTTTAAAACGAAAATTATAGCTTTTACAAAAGTTTCATTTTCTTTAAATTTCAAATATGTCAATTTGAAAAAAAATATTTCTTTCTGAACACTCGCACACATTTCACAGTTATATATTAAAAACATTAATTAATATTAAAACAAATAAAAATATTAAAAATCATTTGCTTCTTATATTGTTATTAATATTTTATCAGAAAAACCCCTTAGATTTTAATAACCTATCAAATTACATTTGTTCATTTTCGATTTCCAAATAAATTTAAAATATTTTTGCTGTTATTATGGTTACAGAATATATGTATTAAACGGTACAAAATATACGTAAATAATTTTATATCTGTTAAAACTGACATTATAGATATATGTAATTTCAAAGACGACACACACAAATCCGAAATTAGCTAGTAAAACTTCTCTTGAGCTACGAGATCTCTGCTGCTGTAAATCTAAACCAACCTAAAATTTAAAGAAAAATGAAAGCTTTAATAAGATAATGTGTGATAAGGTAAAAAAAAATTTAATTTAGTATTAAAAAAATTCATAGGTTTC
This sequence comes from Latrodectus hesperus, assembly GCA_037975125.1. Lineage (NCBI taxonomy): Eukaryota > Metazoa > Arthropoda > Arachnida > Araneae > Theridiidae > Latrodectus > Latrodectus hesperus. The sequence continues at coordinate 32,953,062 of CM075858.1, forward strand.
ATTGCGTTTCTGAAAAATATAGAAATTTTATAAAATTTCTTCTTTTTTATTCATATTGTTTAAAAATTTGTTATACATTGTTAGACATGAATTTTATTGTGCAGTTTGTTCATACTGTTTCTATTTTTATAAAAATTAAAATATATGTCAGAAAAAAAGAACTTCGAATCAAATTGCCCTCGTGTGTACGAGGGTAATTGGATACATCAATGACTTAAAAGGAGAATACTACTCTGATAGCACTCTTCTTTATTATGTGTCCAATTTATTACTATTATCTGTGGCAACATTCGTAAAATTTGCTGACGATGTTTTCAATTCTGTGCATCTCATTAGATTCAAATTCAAACGATTAATACATTTGTTTTGTTTATGGGGGAAAAAAGAATTTTTCGTTTGTTGAGAAAATATTATTTTTGGTGAAGAAAACATTACAGTTCGGGAAGTTGAAAATTTGTTATGCTGAATTTGCTCCTTCACATAGTATGGTTGTTAAGTGGTTGACGGAATATCTATGTAGCCATACGACCCCAACCAATGTAGACCTTCCATTACATCCAATGGAGGTGATAACTGACGAAAGAGTTATCAAAATTCATGATATCATACAAGAAAGACGTGAAAAAAAGAGAAAGAGCTGAAGATGTAAACATCAAATCAAAGTGTATTCAATATTTTACATGAACATTTGAAAAGGAAAAAGTTATCAGCAAAATAGTTACCACGACTGCTGACGGTGGATCAAAAGTATAGATTCGCGATTTCAAAGCAATAGTTAGGTACTTTCGAGCCTAATTCAAGCAAATTTTTGCAGCCTTATGCTACAGCATATGTAGTTAAGATACAGCACTACGCTGAAAATGAAAGATTACTAAACTAAGGGCTTTTTTCCATGAACTTAATCTAAAAATTTTAAAAACAATTACATTGTCTGCAAAGATTATGACAACATTTCTCTGGGGTTCAAATGGCATAGTTCTCATTTACAAACTGGAAAAGATGAAAATGGTCACCGTGCATTATTATGCTGTTTCTTAGGTCGTTTTAATGGAAACTTGAAAGAAAAACAGCCCTATTTGTCCAAGAAAAAATACTGTTGATCACTTTTTCGTGATAAAGTCACGAAAAAGTGGTCACTCACTCATCTGCAATAGCAGATGCGTAGTTGATTCAATTATGCTAAGAATTGCCCATACATCCAACCTACTTTCCTGACTTGACTCCCAGTGACATTTTTTCTATACCCAAATTTTAAAAAACGGTTTGATGGAGAGATTACCTTTATATTCTAAGATCATTAATGTCATAAGTGGTTATTTTAATGAATTTCGGAAATCTTAATTTCTTAAAGGACTATAAAGCTGCAATATCTTTGGATCAAATATATTGTTATGAATAGAAATTCCATCAAGAGGGAAAATTTACTTATATATGTATATTGGATTTATTTTTCCCCATTTCAAAGTCACAGACTAATTAACTTGCAATTTTAATTTCAAAGTGCAGAATTTAAAAGTTATAATTTTAAAAAGATGTTCTCAAATAAGTGCCTTTTTATAATATTTGGCATCTACTTCCAAATGTAGATTGCTGGCCACCCAAATTGTAACACCTATAAAGACAAGACATATCACAACAAAGCTTAATTTGTAGATAACATGTTTACCAAGTATCAAATGACTTCTGAAATTATAGACTTCTGAGATGTGGGGTTCCTGCCAAAATTAGTGGCCCGAGTAGCCGCCATTGTTGGAGATCCCTGCTGCCACACGCCTCGGAATTGATTCAAGGAGACTTTGGATGTGTTCTTAGAGTACCGCTGACCAAGGGACGTTGGATGTCACTTTTACGTGACGGAGTTCCCAGTGCCCTAGGCACGCACCTTCAATTTATTTATTTACTCTAAAAAGGGAAATAAGGTGATTGTCATAATTGTTGCTTATTTTGCTTAAGTATGGGATATGGGATCGGGTGAGTTTGGTGCGGATCGAACTGGTATTTACCTCAAGGCATGGAAAAAAAAACAGATTTTATTTAAATCCGACAAGGACTTTTACATATTGGAGGAGTTACATGGTACATTTCTATACAGTACATAGCTGTGTTGCATAGATTACATACACATAATAAGTGACATACTTAATTTCTTGGTTACAAAATAACTTTATCGACCATGTTTACCGCTGACCAAACAGGTTCCACACGTTGCCAAACCACTCAGCTTTAAGCGGTGTCGAATGATACGCGCAGACACTGAATGATGCGTTACAGACTGAAAGTGCTGTGCTATGATTCGTGATGTGACTGAGTGATCCGTCACTGCATTGCGCACAGTTTGCCTGTCATCACGGGAAGTTGTGCACTCAGGCTGATGCGTTCGAACACGTCGGTCCAAGTACCCATCTGCATCCCACGATCACATACCCGCATGAGAGTTGTTTGGTTTCGTCCTACACGACTACCGATTTCCCTGAAAGATAATCCACAATCTCTGTAGGCCACTATCCTTCCTCTGTCGAACTCGGATACTTGATAGAAAAATAATCGCTGTTTTCTACAAGCATAATTTATCTTAAAAAAAATAGAGGAAAGAAACACAATTGCCGAGCTAGTCTCCAAGTCCTAAATAGCACTTTGAGGTGGTGCCACAGGCATGTGCGATGTGCGTCTGCGCTGAAATTCTAATTATTTGCATATCTCACCTCTGTTAATGCATGCTGTAAAATTCATGATATTTGCATGCTTCCTTCAGAGTGTTGCATTTACGGTGGCAAGCAGTGTATTTATAAAGGATTTAATATTTGAGTAATTATTTCCTGTCATCAACATTAACTTTTTTAAAAAGACATTTTAATTTTTTATAATAACTTCCTAAGACCAACTAACATTTTTATATATTCCGCCCTTTGTTGTCAAAATTTTTATCATATGATGATTCTTAATCAAAAATTCCTCATGATTTCTGGACACTGTTAAAATCCAAAATAAATAAAGGCATTTTTAAACTAAAAATGAAAAAAAGAAGTTTTTTGATTCATTAAAGAAATAATTCATGACAAAAATTAATCGAAAATCTTCTAATTACTGTAAATAACATGATTTTGCCTAATCTTTAGATTTATAACTAAACAACACAAATCATTGGCTTAAAATTCTGAATTCAAAATATTCAATATTTTTTTTAATAATACATCATTTTAAGGTTTCTGCAGTCAATATTTACATACATTTGATCATTAATACTTATTTCAATTCGAAATCTGTGCATCATTAATAGTGGCTTGCTAATTAATTTGGAATTGTTTTGTATAAGTATTAATACAAGAAGATAGTTTATCTTTTCAGAAATTTAACAAGATGAAACTTTTCGTACTTCAGCTTAAGTAATTTCTATAATATGCTAATCTTTAAGAAAAACAAGTGCTCTGCATTTACCAAACCATATTTACTATTCGCCAGAAGATAGTTTGATTGGAAGGGATTTGTGTTTCCTGATGAGGGAAGAAAAGTTCAAATATCTTTGGTCGACTCTTAAAAGATTATTTCCGTGTGTGGTTCTTTCTGTTTGGAAAGAATGTTGAGTTTGTTTAATTTGATTGATGCTGCTTTGGAAGACAACGAATGCATATTCTCTGTTACCCATTTAATTAAAATTCTCTCTGTTAAAACAACAGTTTTTTTTAAACAGCGTAATTATTTGTATGATAAAATTAGATTTAAATATTTAGATTAAATTTCAATCCCATTAATTAAATGAGAGTTAATTTACATGTGTATTTAAAATTTAAGAGCATTTTACTCAGATAAGAGAAAATTATCTTTTACGATTTTAATTGATACCTTTTAAAAAATTTTATGGAATCTGAAAACTCTTTTGTAGTTAAATTTGACTTTTCGCTTGTTTCCTAAAGAGCTGAATATTCAGTAACATCTTGTCAAACAATTAAAGTCAAATGTTAAGCTTCCAAAAGCTTACTCTATTGTTTATTAGATAATATCTAAATACTTAAAGAAAAATAGTGAAGTGTTTACATCTTTCCTATTTTTTTTAATTATATTTCTAACAGATTGTGATCACCAGGAACTTTAAATTTTAATTTATTTAATGATGAAAATAATTTAAATATTATGGTTTTGCAAAACTTTTCTAATTTGATAAATTTAAACAACAATCTTTAAACTAAGAACTTAGAGTACTATATTTCATAACGTTAGATTGCTATTCATTCACTTAATCAAGCATGGAAACGGAAGAGCTGAAAAATGAAGAGTTTAAACTCTTCTCTTAGTTTAATGATCCGAGGGTTTGATACTCACCTTATCACATGGATTTTTGGTATGATTTGATAAAGGTTATTAACTGAAGATCCCAATCAAATAATTCATTTTTGAACCCTAGTATGCAAAATTAGCTATTAAATGACAATAAGGCCAAATGGATAACTAAAGCCTTTAAGTTTTCTTTTTTATTTTTGAAAATATTTTCCTATACTTACAAGAGATACATTAGTTTTTACGTTAATGAAGCTTTATTTGTTTGTATACGCACACTAGTTAATTATATTAAAGAAATTTCTTTATTAACTTATTTTATTTTCATATAAGGTTTTTTAAAAATTGCTTTCAAATGTGTCGTGAGGTAATAATTTTCTCAAATTAATTATAAAGTTGGTTTGAACTTTTAATTTTTATTTAGAAACTCAGACTATTTTCAATTAAAACATTTTAAAATATAATTCTTAAAAGTAAATTATATGTACATTATACAGCACATACAGAATCGAATACTTCATTCATTCTACTATTCTAAAAATAATAAGGATTTCAATTTTTGAAATTTTCTTCTATATTTATCCCCATATGTACATATAAAATGTATTTCAATCTGAGTGATTGTAATGTTTATATCATAAATTTTTTATAAGCAAATGATACAATTTATTGAAAACAATATAAATGCTATTTCAGAAATTAGATGCTGATTGTTTCACATGCATATTTCCTTGTACCAAACTATCACTGGAAAAAACTGGGCTAGAGGTCATGAAATTTACAAGCAAGAATCAAGTGGAAGATCACCTGATACTTACTCTGCCACATCCAGAACCATCATTTCACTTGGAGAATATTGCGACTAAGACATATCTAACATACCTCAGCCCCCTTCACGGTGAATTCTCGGTTAAGTTGGCATTCAAATTTACTACCTTCCGATAGCAAAATGACGCACTAAACCATCAAGTCAATTTGGATTTCTTTAGAAATGTGATTTGTATACACATATATATATATATATATATATATATATATATATATATATATATATATATATATATAACTATGAAATAAAACATTTTCATTATTACTTTAGATTAACATTTTGACGTCGTGGTAGCTTAGTGGTTAGGGTATCAGCCTTCCGTCTGGAAGGATGGAGTTGGATTCCCAATGCCGCCAAAGATCCACCAAGTACATGCAATATAAGCACTCGTTTAACCTGTGGAATTGAAAGTCCTGTGATCGGTCAATGAGCAATTATCATGAGTCTAATGGTCTGGAGAAAATTTTCTCCCCCTCTAGATCAATGCCAAAATTGAGAGAGTGGATCTTCTTATGGTGCCATCTGTCGAAAGAGTTTAGAGCAAAGTCGCACTTTCACCTTCGTACTGCTCTTGTTAAACAAAAGACTGACTTAAATTCGCATAGCCAACTGCATAGCGAGCATAGCTTGTCCAAGTGCAATAAGTAACAGCAACACATTTTTACCGAAATTACTAATTACTAAAGTTATTTAATTACTAAAGAAATTACTAAAGTTATTTCTTTAGTAATTAAATAATAGATAATAAGGAATGATTAAATTGAACATTATAATCTTACTTCAAACATAGTTTTCATTTATATAATTTTTTACTTCAACTTCAAATCATCTTGCATTTATAAATATTTTTAATAGGAATGAATATAACTTTAAAGACAATATTTTGTAAATTACTTTTAATTGTATTTCTATATAGGTAGATTTCTTTGAAGTATATACTTGAGTTTAATATTAACAGAGCATTAATTAAGAAATAAATATTAATTTACATCCCACATTAAATACAATTACTAAATTTTTTAAATGATTTAATTATTTCTGTTATATCATTATGCAGTTAGCTGACATCATTCGAATTATCATTGGATGACTGCTTAATTTTGCTGTGCTAATAATGACATTTTCAAACTGAACAACATTAATGTGGCAGCATTTCAAACATGAAATAACTGATGATTTTACGTAATTTAAACAAATCTATTTACCAAATGGCACCCATTATTATTAGAGTTTATCAGAAGAAAGAAAATAAGCATTTGATTATTCTAATCCACGAAAATTGTTTGTACGAGTTACCTGTAAAATATCTGATTAAGTAATGATGCGTAAGTAACACACAGTAGATTTACGCAGTCCATTAGGCTTATTTTATGCATTTAGCGTGTTCTCCAATTGCTATATTTGATTATTCGAGTGGAATATAGTGATAAGGTTAATTAAATTTCGTAAAATCCTTTCATAAGTTTTCATAGAAATACACAGTTTGCTTATCTGGGAAAAATTTTGGCATTTCTAACTATTTCGCCTTAAATTTCTTTAGCTGTTCAAAAAAATCTTCTGTTAGAGGAAAAATGTTCTTCATAATTATCACAAACTGAGAAACATGAGAAACAGATCTCACTTATAAAGATTTAAAGTAAATTTTTCAAATTTAACGCACTGCCTTATTACACTCGTGCCTATTACTCGTATACGCACTGCCTTATAACACTCGAAACTGATTTAAGAAATATTGGTTGTTGTTCATAATCTATATTATCACTTGTTATTTTAAATTATATGATATTTTCGAATTTCTATATTGCTGAACACATTTATTAAGAAATTACAGACAAAAATAACATTAATTAATATTATCATATTTCAAATGAGGAATACGAAATCCAAGAGTATCATTGAAAAACCTAATTTTTCTCAGATTTAATATAATTATTTGATGTTTATTTAATACTTTATATTTATATATATATAATATTTTAGTAAATATTTTTGTATTAATATATTTTTTTGAAATTTTGCTTTTCTTGTATTTATTTTGATCGATTTCAAAATTTATATCAGAACAAATATTGAAACAAGACGTCGCCAAATTAGTTGAAACGTATTGAAATGAGTTTGCCAAATTCACGTAAGATAAGTCAGCTCGAACTGATTTAAATTGCAAGTTGCTACCGGGAAAGTTCTGCCAAGACTTAAGCGCGTCTAAAAGTGCGTGAGAACGAGGTATTAGTATTGAAATTTTAGATAAATGAATTTCAGTTTCGTTTTCGAATTTATTGTAACCAGCTGGATCGTTTATTAGTGTTAATAGTAATTTGAAATTATATGCCTAAACAATTGCAAACTCTATTATTAATCTTATACTAATGTGATATAGTTTAATTTAAAAAATGCAATTAAGTTGTAGTAATTCATTAACTTTGTAAATGTATTAATTTCATTTTGTACGAAAAAAATTGCATGATTAATTTCTAACATACTAAACATACAATGAAAAACCCTAGTAAAATCACAACACATAAAAACAGAATTTCATAAAAAATTAGACAATTTTCAAAATTTCTAACGATTATTATCTTTCAAGAATATTATTTGAATCATAATGTAAAGGACATATAAATCGAAGAATTGGGAGAAATTGTTAATTTAGTAAATTTTTAAGTAAATAAGAGGACAATAATTATATAAACTAAAATGGAAAACGTTATTTTCTCAAGCGCGAAAATTATGTTTTCATAATACCCAAAGGGTCATCTTAGGGATAAAATGTTTCTACAAATTCTCGCGAAATATTGCAGAGAATCTTTAACTCCAACAAATCCTCAATGAAACGACCTCAGTGTCCCACTCGACAAACAAAGCTTCGTAAATTGAGTTGTTCAAAGGAAACGAAACCAACTACAGAACAAAATAGCACAAACTTTTAAAGAGTTCTCCTCGCCCTTACTGTTTTCTCATATATGAGAAGGGGGAAGAGTTCATTTTAACTTTCTTAGAACGCAAGAATATAGAGTCTGTATTCTATGTTCTCACATACGGGAAGAAAAGATGTTGCTCTAGTATGCTTCCCTGTACCTAGCCATTACCCTGCATACTCTCTAGTGACGTCATCAGGCGGTGGGTGAAATCAACTGCGTTCGTTTACGCATAAAATATTCCGAAGGAACTGATTTCATGTTGTTTAAAAGTCCCTAGCAATCAATTTTATTCTTTTAAATTAATTCTGATATTATTTCCAAGAAGAATATTAAAAAATTAATAGCAGCTACATGAAAAAATTTAAGTATAACTTAAATTTTTTAAATTAGAAAAAATTTAAGTATAACTTGTAACAATTGTAAGTATATAACTTACAATTGTGAATAACAAACTTTCTACTCATATTAAGATCAAGTCGATGAAATTTTATGCAATATTGGAATTTATATCTGCGTTGTATATTAATATACCAAATCAAAAAAATATTATTTTTATGCTATATATATACATATACATATATATATATATATTATCTATCTTTTTTTGATATTTTCCTTGAAATCTCTTCCAAGTATTTTCAATGTAATTCTTTCCATTTGGTATTTTCAATTTAATATTTTCAATGTACTCTTCTCCATTTGGCATATAATATTTCCAATGTACTATTCTCCGTTTGGCATTTTTCATTGTATTTTGTTTCTTTGTATTCATTGTATTTTATAAAATATACTATTAGCTATATATACATAATTCCTGTGCATTTTTTTAAATCTTGGTGCTATGTTTGATTCTAAAATAATTATTAGTAACATAATCTATTATGAATTAAAAATATTTCTGTAAAAATTTTAAATGCAAACACAGGATTATTTTATTAGTAAAATATATTCCACAACACAACAATTTGTATGATAGATGTACAGCATTTAATGGTTGATAACTATTTTGTATAATTGAAGTGGAAAAGACAAATAAAAATTATAAAATAATTTATTATAATCATACTTTTTCATATTTCTTCTAAAACCAATACACAAATTTAATTTGAAAAACATACATAAACATTTTTTTGTATATTCTGTATCTGTATCTATTTTCGTTTACGAAGTGTCGGCCTGCGGATCAGGCCTTTACTTCTTCATCTGTGATAAGTCCTTGAAGGAAGACATTGCGGTACTGACAGGGAACGCTAGTCTTGAAGCGTGAAGAACCGAGTCTTGGCGGTGAGAGCCAATCAGCAGAGAGTTGAGAGACAGAGCAATGAGTTGAAATTTTATTTTATTTTTTTAATGAGTTGAAAATTTTTATTCTACTCGAGAATAGAGGAAATAATAAAGTTAAAATAAAATTGTTGTATACAGTGAAAATAGAAAAAATAAGAAATAATCCTGAATAAATGAAGAGTAATATGAAGTTAAGTAAGGCTATATATTCTTTATACAAAAATTATATTAAATATATTCATCTAAATAATGTCTGGCGATTGGCCTATATTTACATTCTTCTATGAGATACTCATAGCGAAAAACTTGATTAAATGCACCATCTGTGCAGTTAATTCCTTTATCGTAGAATTGTTTATTTAGGTTAGCAATATGTTCTAGAATATCAATAATTTTCAGATCTTTTGAAATGTTTTTATTGCGAATATAGTAGGGCGCCTTCGTAATTTTTCTAAGTATTTTATGTTGATACACTCTAAGTTTGTGTTTGTCTCTTGGCGTAATAGTATTCCACCACAGGTGAAGCATAGGTGATGATGGGTCTTAACATTGTAAGGTAGAGCAGTCTCTTGAGTTTTAGTGTTAAATTTGAGTTTTTTCCAATTAAGTTGAATAGGCATCCATAAGCTTGATTGGCTTTTTTAATAACGTTATTGATATGTGCAGTCCATGAAAGTTGAGTAGTAAATGTTAATCCAAGATATTTAATGGTTTTCACTTCCGGAATGATTTTATCGAATAGATAGAGTTTATTATGCTGAAGCAATTTTATTTTATTTCTCTTTTTTCTATTAAATACTATAAGTTGGGATTTATCAGCATTTATATTTATTCTCCATTTACTGCACCAGTTTTCGATGTTAATTAACGCCTTTTGAAGTTTATGAATAGCATTATTCGGCCTCATAGAATCAGCTATAATAGCAGTGT